>JAEBDU010002450.1:0-10103 GCA_016802625.1 Heliconius numata | reverse complement strand
AATAATATTCATTTACTAACTAATACGTTTTTATTAAAATGTTTTTGCCTTGCCTAGTTTAGTTAACAAAGTAGCATTGTTTAATTTTTTTAAATATTTTATGTACCTATATCAAAATCATTTGCATCAGAACTTGTATGAAAGGTTTAAAGTCAGAGGTACTTTCCCCAGAGTGGTAATGGGACCCAAAATCTCGTTTCTACCCGCACACTATGCCACGATCACTTCGACGGCTATATATGTGTATATATAGAGACTTAAATTATTGACCTTTTGATAATATCTATAGAGATTAACATACACAAATATATCGAGCATTTAAGCAAAAGCCATAACATTTTCACGAAGTGAAATCCGAAGAACTCTAGAGCAAATTTTCCGATATTGTGTGTACAATGGCAGAACTTAACGTCGCCCTTTATTTACTGGAAATGAATAAGACGATTAAATTAATTTCTGTTTTATTCGGCAATAAAAATTGAACCAACGACTATCGCGACAGATGGGTCCTCAGGTCCTTATATAATCTAAATAAGGTAAATGTTTCACAGCTTTCCTCGTTTATCAAAAACTTAACTGAAAAGAATAAGCTATTATTGGAACTGACATTCGCAAAACGATGTTGGATTATAACTTTGAGGGAAGAATAATTACTAAATAAAATAAATCATCTTTCTAAAGATTTAATTATTCTTTTGGACTATAATTCAGTACAATACTAGGTAAGCGTTATGTGATACTCTTATCACCTCAGCATTGTAGAAGATATTTTACGTTTTCTGGTATGTATTAAATATATATTAAAAAGTCATAAAAATAATTTGAGCTTTTTCGAGGGAGTGTTATTTAGCAATGAAGAATGAAGCACGAAGTTGGTAGAAGAAGAATGAGACGTAACTAAGCATATCCAAATTAAATACTTTTTTTAGCCTTACGATGTATCCCGCATATAGCAAAGCAGGCAAACATGGGGACCTAGTGTTCCGATTCCCCCTTTCTGAAAATCTCTGGTAGCATTGCATGTTTAATGACGGAATTTAACGCCGCGCTTTGCCTTGTGACCCAAACGTTGCGTTTACTGTCACACTCTGCGCCATAAAGATAAAAGACGAAAGATAAGAGCAAAATATCAAACAAATTAGCCAATAATAGTTTTATTTGGTACTTGTACAAATACTCGTATAAACTAATCTCACTTTAGCCTCAATAGCGCTCGTATTTTAGTTAAAGTCCAATTTAATTTCCCAAGATAAACTTTTACGCGAGATTCGTACGACAAACATAGCTCTTTGATCTCACAGGTTGTAGTTTGAAAGCTAACTTATGAGTGATAACAAACACTGAAACCGAATTATAAAGCTTATTTATATTTCTTTGTTAAACATTTTATACAGGCTAGTCACAGGAGCATGTGATTGTAAATAAGACGGGTAGCGGGTTCGATGCCTACTCGAATAAATTAAATATTAAATATTTTTATTTCCTCGCTCTTTGGGCGAGGTTAAAAATAGCATTGAGTTTTACCACTCAATACGCAACTTATGCATATTTCAATTTAAATGCAAAATGGCGCTTATAATATGCTATAATCATAAGCAGAAACTTCAAACCATGTGTATCTCTCATTACTGACTTCTTAACAGTCTACTTATACCAAATATAAACAAAATTGTAGTATAATAAATGGCGGTATCTTGTTCCTTTTTATTATGAAATTCTAAAAACATCAAATAAATCACGTTTCCGATATCTCCCGATAAGCCTTCATCCATCATCGAATCAAATATTTGAGGATACTTTCAATTTTCCGCATGATAGCACCATGTCTCTTTTCCTAAAAAGTTTTCCTAAAAAGTCTTATTATTGCTCATTTTTTGATAATCTAGTAACCAGGTTAAACATTTTATTACATCTTTAGAGTTTCACGCTCTATGCGGCACATAGTAGGCAGAGGGAACTCGGGAACCTAGTGTTAAGATACCCCGTTCTCTTTAAGACGCTTTCTGATCCCTTCTTTCCGAATTCTGGAGGCATTGCGGAGACACTCCGTTTCCTAGTAAGGCACTTCCGTTTTACACTTTCCTCTGAATTCTGGAGTCATTGTGTGTTGAGCAGCGGAACTCGCGTTTACAATCGCACGCTTGTCTCTGCATCACGACTGGCTTCTATTTTATTAGAAAGTTTTTATTTAATAATTCTGAGTGTAAGTGTCTTTATAACTTCTTATTGATTTTACTGACTAATTTTGTGAAGCTTTTTATAAAAAGTCTGTAATTCTGTGTATTGTTTGGATCTGGAAGATTAACTGAGAACGAATTTATAACTTTACTTGCAATTGCAATTGTTTGGATCACTTATTGCTGTATATAAATTGAAACGATAGCTTACGAGTATATCAAATTATTATTAAAAGTAAAACGTCAAAAAAATTGTTTCGTTGACCCTTGTCAAGATAATTTCGTTGTTAATTAATAACGTGTTTGAAATTCTTGTCATTATATAATGAATTCTATATTAATTAATATTTAAAGTTACGACCTATTAAATGTCTGAAGGACCTATAATTTACAAAATTTCAAATTAATGGACCCTACTAGAACGAAACTGTGAAATGTCGAGAATAACTCGACACATGCTCATAAACGAGAAGTTTATATCGATGCTTTTATTACATCATAATACGTTTTATTCGTCGATAAATATATACAGGCATATATATGTATATAATAATACTAGCGGACGCGCGCAGCTTCGCTTGCGTATTTAGGAGTGAATTCTAATAACCCATGAAACATGTGTTCAATAAAATATTTTTGAGAGTCTAAATTTCAAATTTTATAAAAATCGGTGGCGATTTAAAGATTTTTCCATACAAACATTCAACCCTTTATTTGCACCCTTAGGGGGTGCATTCTAGAAAACCATGAAACACATGTTTAATGAAATATTTTTAAGAGTCTAAATATCAAATTTTATAAAAATCGGTGGCGATTTAAGAATTTTTCCATACAAACTTTCAACCCCTTATTTGCACCCTTAGGGGGAGAATTCTAGAAAACGATGAAACACGTGTTCAATTAAATACTTTTAAAAATCTAAATTTCAAATTTTATAAAAATTGGTGCCGATTTAAATTTTTTTCCATACAAACTTTGAACCCCTATTTCACCCCTTTAGGGTTAAAGTTTTTCAAAATCCCTTCTTAGTGGATGTCCAGATTACGAAAGTAAACGTCTGTCCAAATTTCACGTTTCTACGCACAGCGGTTACGGCTGTGCGTGCGTCTTACCTCAGTCAGTGAGGACAAGTCCTTTTTATATATATAGATAATCTACATGTCACCTTTAGTACTAAACTCGGTAGTAATAAAATTTTATAGTTTAGAGAAGGACCGAATAATTGAGATAATAAATAAATCAGCTTCACGCTGTATTCCCCACACAGCAGGGTAGGCTGAGGGAACCTGATGTTATGACACTCCGTTCCCCACTTTCTGCCGAATTCTGGAGGTATTCCTCCTCATCATTCCGCCTCATCGAGAATAATCGAGATCGAACATCGAGATAATACGATGTATAATTATTTACCAGACTCCAAGCCTGTGTACTTTCCACCTGAATTCGAGACATTGTATGTTGAGTGTTGGAACTGAACGCCGCGCCTTGTTCTATAAGAGCGAGAAGAAAACAAAAATATTCCTCCAAAGGAGAGTCGAACCCATAACCATACTTTGAAAGTCGGACGCTGCTCAACTATAACTCGATAGACTCATTACTAAAATGAACATCTCAAAAATAATAAAATTTGTGTTTATTTTGTATCAAGTTATAAGTAATTATGATTGCACAAAGGCAATAACCAAAATGATTGAAATTATATTAAATGTACTTTAAAATAATATTCTGTTGAACATTTATAAAATTGTTATTTTAATGTTAATATTAATTTAGTTAACTTTGCAGTTCGGTATAAAATAATATACCTAAATATACGAATGCTTTTCAACTGACTTCGAAAAAAGGAGGTCTAAGTTTGTATTTATTTCTTAAAAGTTGTCTGGGATTTTACACGTTCACGGTTAGCTGAACCGATTTTAATGATTTAGTTTTTAGAAAATTATTAATTATAATTAGAACAAGGTTTTGATATTTTAACCGACTTAAAAAAAGGCCGTATATATCTATGTATACATGTTCGTGATTATTCATCATTGATATCCGCAAAAAAGTTAGAAAAAGAGAATCCAGCTTTAAACACTCCGATCTCTCTTATTAGGGGCAATGTGTGTTGAGTTGTGGATAGTAAGGCTGTGTTGACCGATCAAAATGCTCAAAAACCCAGAGATACAGAACCTTTCTAGTTTCATATATAAAACTTCTATAATTCCATTTTTTTTTTCACTTCACACTGTATCTCGCACATAACAGAGTAGGCAGAAGGAACCTGGGAACCTAATGCTAACACACTGCCCAGGATAACCTCGAGTGGGATTCGAACCCACAATCGTCTAATTAAAGTCGCACACTTGAACCTCAATAATATTAACTAGGAAATAATTCGAAAATCTCATAATACTATTAATATTAACGATTTCCTATATAATTATATAATAGCCTTTGTTCAAAGCTTAAAATTATATGCTATTATATGTAAATTATTAATTTCTGTTTATAAATATCATAAGCTCATTTATAGTGTGGTTCAGTGAAAGATCGTCTGACTATACATCCGAAAGTTGTAGGTTCGTTCCCCACTCGGGGGAATGATATTTTTTTCTTACTTTGGTAAGACGGTATAACACGTAAAGTCTCCAACTCGAGTAAAAAGGAGTCTAAAGTCTTTAGTTTTAAAAATATTGGTAAGATTCATAATAATCATAATATACTGACAACAATGATATTTTTATTAGTCTTGGAACTATTCTTACCAGAGTAGAAAATTGATAATAAATTACCCGATTGGGAATCGAACCCGCAATAGACATTCAGACGCCTCCTCGTCTTCCGTCCTCTGGGCTACCATAGCTATTTTTTCTTTCATTCCACTATGATAGCCTAGACTTAGTATGCATATAAAACTTTAAAAATGCATATGTAAATTAATTTGAACCAATATAAAAGCCGAAAAATTCAGTTATGGACAAAATAAATCGTTCCAACACCACGTTACCGAAAATTCGTTTACGAGACATTTTTTACTTTTTTTGTTGAATGTAGCATAAAATTTTGGTTAATATTCGTAAGAAGGGGGGAAATTCCGATGTATGGCTAGCAATTTCCTTTTTATAAAATCAGTAGGTAGAGAAAATCTACAGTTAAAATGTTCGGATATACTGTTTAGGTTAAAGCCAAAGTCGCTTTGTTTATAAGCCACGAGTAAGAATCGAACCTACAACAACTACGTATTGAGCCGGGCAAGGAGGATTATTGTAGTCCTTCTTGCAAGTTATCGACGCTGCGGGTAGGAACTCTAGGAGAAAGGCGGCTTCAATATAGGTGGTAAGGGCTTCCACTGGGTATCAAATAACAAAGGAAGGCACTTTCAAAATATACCACGTCAGTAAATAATGCTGTTACTAAAATAGATTTAACACGACAAACATTTTTGACATTAAAGGAAAAAACTAAAATTACACAGTTACTGATTTAATTTTATCTCTTTGCAAAGATAAAAATAGTATATTTTATAATATTATAATTTTTCAATTTCATTTGAGAAAATGCTATAAGATCTGACAAATTATTTCTTTTTTAATTTTATTTAACGGCAAGCATCGCTTACAAGATTTTAAAAATAGTATGAAAGATGGGCAAGTCGACGCAATCAATCACGAACCTGATGTCTAGGAAATAAGGATGTACCTTAAAAATATAAGTTCTTATTCACGTTAGGTAATGTAAACGGAAGGGTTCAAAAGTATTTCATAATAAAATTAAGACTAACTTAAAACTAAAAAGGGATCAGGCGAAAAGATGGAATCTTCTAATGAGTTTATAAATTCTTTAATTGTTGTTTTTATACCAAAAAAAATAGTCCTAATAAGAGATTGCTATTGATATACCATGCTATTGATCTATAGGTATATTATTAAAATTATTTTTATAAGCAGGTTATGAGAAAATTTTTGAATACATTGTATTTTAAATGTATCGGTTTTGTAATTAGCTAATCCTGTATGATAATTTTCAGAGGGACGCCAGATATGACCTTTTTCCGCTAAATTACAATTTCGACAAAAGTCAGACAGGTTTCTTTTTTTAATCGTTGGTAATTTTTCAAATGAAAATGTTTAAATTCAATTAAAATTTAGTTCCATTACATTATTTTAAATTCAAACTGAAACGAAAAGTCAACAAATAAAAATCAATTCCCAGTAGAAGAAACCAGAACAAACATCAAAAACAGTGATTCGATGTTTTCTTCTAACACTGAAAATTTCTGAATAAAGTGGAGAAAAAAAATAGATAAAGAAGAAAAAAATATAAACTCCGCCGAGACAGCTGTTAGCTGCCGTGACCAGGATTCGAACCTGGGTTACTACGGCCACAACGTAGGGTCCTAACCACTAGACGATCACGGCTATCGGAGTAGATAATATTCGGACTGTAAATTTCGAGTACAATCTTAAAATACTCTCACTTACATAACGGTATGCGCAGGCGACTAAGTGTTGCGAAGTGAAATTGTATTTATTGCATGGCAAAAGTAGAGCAAAAGTTGTCGCAATATCTTTAAAAAATTATAACATCTCTATAAAACTAGTTCCGCTCGCGGCTTCGCCCGCGCAAATTACAAGGTCACTAATATTTGGCTAATTCCTATTATAAAAAAAAATCTTTTATATAGTGTTGTGGAAATAACATTTCAAATAAAGTTCTTTGAAATATTTTTCGACTGAAATAACTTTTCAGGAAGAACTACACAAAGTTGTAAAGTTTTAGCACAGAACTGAAAGTAGTTACTTTAAGTCTTTTAAGATTGTCTTCGTTAATAATTGAGAGTATATAAGATGTGTATATTAGTATTTTATTTTATAACGATAAAAATAAATTAATATAAAATAAATTAAAATAAACTCGTAAAATTTGGTTTTATGTTGAAAAAAAGTATTTAAGAAGCTCATAAAGTATTAAAAACAATGTTGACAACCTTCTGAGTCACCACGTGATTATCATGTTTGCAATTTATACACAAGAAATTCAGAAGCGGAATGAATTGGAAAACTCACGAAAATATGACAAAAATAACCAAAATATTATACCATCATAAAGATCACTGATAATCAACAGCTTCACAAGGAAGGAGGAGAAATATTTACGAGAAAATATATGAAAAATTGACGTAACTGTTGCCCGCTTTGTTCTCCAGATTTAACACAATATGATTCCTGGCTGTTCCAGAAAATAAAAATCTTATTGAAAGAACTACGACAGAGCATTAAAAGCAAGAGATGCCATCCAGAAATGCTCCCCATCATAAATTCTAGGGTACGATAAGTAAACTTTATTCAGGAAATAATTACCCAAGAATCATATTTCAACGAATGAATTTTCTCCCAGATAACATTAGATACTAAAACAACCGTATAGTTAATCTTCTTCTCTTCTTAGTATATATGATACATTAACACATACCTAAAAGAGTTCATTCCCAAGTAATCCTATTACAGAACGAATCTAATATCGGATTTAATATTGAAAAAACAAGGGCTTAGTTCTCGAGATCGATGGGCTTAATGGAATCCCGTTCAGGATCAAGGACCGGATACGGCAAATACAATATTTCAAAACTTCATATAATACATTATTTATGCTAGAACTAAATTTGTTTTGTATGGAATTGCTCAAATTCCAGATATTTGTATGTACGGTATATGTGATTTATGAATATGTTTTGAATATATAAATAAATACCTACTTATTGTTCAACACAATAAAATAATTTTGTTTTCTACATTATATTGTAAAATTTAAAAAAAAAAACTTCACGCTGTATCCCACACACAGCATTATAGGCAGAGGAAACTTAGTGTGTAGGAACCTCCATTCCTTACTCTCTGCCGAATTCTGGAGGCAATGCGTGTTGAGTGGCAGAACTCAACGCCGCGCTTTGCCTCAACACTAGAGCGAAGAACTGGAAATCTAAACGTAAATAAATATTTCTCTTCCTCGAGTGGAAGTGTAAAATTACTTATGCAGAATTTTATTAATTAATGTAAATATATTAGTAGAGGTACTATAGAATGTGATCGGATCAATTAATAATACTATAAGTTTAAACCGGGGTTTACTAGAAACCTCTGACGAGTTTCACTATTCAGTTCCTATACTTATTAATCAACTTAATAGAAATGACAGAATTTAAATATAAAAAAAAAAAATTATCTATCCATCCATCCATCCATCCAGCTATACCATCTAAAACAATAAATGTGCGTAGTGTTTTTTATCTACTGTAGATATTATATAAATCAATATATAGAGTTGATAAATAAATAACCACTAAGCCACCGCATCTTCGTGTAATCGTTTGTAAATCATTGTTGTGACAACTAACTAATCTCAAAAGCAAACCGCCCAAATACACACGTGACGTGAATTATCAACAATATTAGGGGCATATGTAGATTAATTCGATTTATCATACAAGGTATAATTAAATGTAAATATTTGCGAATTTGAAATATTAACTATTTCAAGTCTTGAGGCTTCGTCCTCGAGATCCAATTGAAGAAAATAAGAGTTTCGTAAGACACATGGACAGGTACAGGGATGAAAATGCCTCCCCTTCCTCGATGAATGGATTTTCTTTAAAAAAATAATTCAATTCTAATCAGAAGTTCCTGGCGTTAGAGCGATCAACCAAATGAAGTATTCAGTTTTGTTATAGTAGATATAGATTCATTCATTAGCTTCGGTGTCTGTAATATATCATAAACTATTGTTTACACGTAATATAATTGTTTACTTAAATGTTAACTTTGAGTTAATTAATCTCATAAGGAATATATTATACAAAGTTCATTTCTGCCACCATTAAAATACTCTAACTACGTCTTTATTTATTTTTTGCCTAAAGATTTTCAATGCAGATCTGGATAGACAAAGGGGTACCTAGTTTTAAAACACTCTGTTATCCACTTTTTGCCCAATTGTTAAAACATTATGTGTCATAATGGTGAACTGTGGAACTCAACGCTGCGCTTTTTTGTTGCCAGAGCGAGAAACACAAAATAATTAGTTTCAAATTAGTAATTACTAACAATGGCTGATTATCGAATCTTATTTGTACAATTCCAATAATACATTATTTACCAATAACAAGATCAAATATTGTAATTAACATTCCAACATACAATATTGCAGATTACCTCTAATGCTGTTATAATTAGTATCTATTAAAAATAATTAGCTATCGACTGCTGGCCGAGCATAGTGCTTGTTGTTCTCATTACTATGTAAATTGAGCAAATAGTATATTAGAATATGACTTAGAGTAGTGTATGACCATGGATAGGGACCAATAGGGGGGGTTGAGCGGTCCGTGCCCCAGAATAGTCTGATGCCAACCACAAAAATTGTCCCCACCACAGACCTGCCCTCCGTCCCCCGCCCTTAAAAAAATATCTTCACATACTCTCTCGTGTATAACATATTCTAAGTAAATTAAGCAACTTTAATTATAGATACAATTTATTTATTTTACTGCTAGTACGTTCAACCAAACAAAATAAATAAAGTTGGAAAACTCAAGAACTGTTGAGCGGAATGGAACTCAACGCCACGCATTGTCTTGTTACCAGAGTGAGAATCGAACTCACAGCCATCGCGTTTATATTCAGAAGTATGCTAGATACTACAAGTTTCGATAAATCAATGGCCATACCTACAACATACATACACTTTATGCAAGTACAGTATTAGTGAAGCTCCCTACCCTTACACCCTCAGCCTCG
The DNA here is from genome assembly GCA_016802625.1 of Heliconius numata. NCBI lineage: Eukaryota > Metazoa > Arthropoda > Insecta > Lepidoptera > Nymphalidae > Heliconius > Heliconius numata. The sequence goes on along the minus strand of JAEBDU010002450.1, from coordinate 148 downwards.
TTTTGCACCCTAATAATAAGTTATTTATAGCTTGTGTACAAGGGCTGGTAAGCCTCTACATAAATAAGGGCACGATATGAAGCGAGCCCAATATCATACTTTACTACGGGTTCCTAAATGCTTTCAAAGGTTCCATTTTTACGACTGT
>JAEBDU010002444.1:0-12140 GCA_016802625.1 Heliconius numata | reverse complement strand
TCTCGCTCTCTCTTTTAATTCGTCGTGACGTGACAATAATTGCTGAGGTTTGATAAAGCGGAAAAGCACACCATTTTGTTTTTTGGCATCATTTTGTATTTAGACGCCATTTTGTATTATAACGCCGTTTTATTTTTAGCGTATTTTTTTATGACAGCATTTTGTTTGTGATGCCGTTTTGTTTTAAAGCATGCCATTTTGATTCACGAGGCCATATTGATGGAAAATGTCATGTTTATGAAATCATTTTGGTTTAAACGACGCCATTTTGGTTTAAAGCGCCCAATTGTTTTAATTCCAAACAGCGAAGCGCACACACATATGAAGCGTATGGAAAGAAATTATTTATATATTAGATTTTTATGAAAATTTATTATAATTATATTAGACAGTGAAATTAATATTTAATTCGACATTTTTAAGTGAAATTATAATTAAAAGTTTATAACTGTAAATTTATATGGAAGTATGTTGTTGTATATGTATATGCCTGTATGTACATGTTTGTGTAAATGAATAAATGACTTATGACACAAACTACAATTTATAAAAACAATTCAGTAAACATTAGGGCATTATTACTTTTTATAAAACTATTTAAAGAAAAAAAAACATTTAGTACGTTTACGTTTACTTTCCTAAATCACTCAAAAACTAATTAACTAAAAAAAAACAACTAAAATCCACAAAAAACGTAACAAAAGCCACACTAATATAAATAAATTATTTACTTACCGGCGTAGGTTTTGGCAGTTCAACAGCTTTTTGTTTCTCATTGGAATTTGTTGTGTCTATGACGTTTAAGGGATCGGCGGTAGCAGGTTGAATAACTGGTTTTGGTTCAGGTTTTACTGTAAATTTAAAAAAAAATACAAGTAGAAAATTTAAAAAACGAATTAAATACGTCGATATATACGAAAAGACTATTTACAAACTTCTATTGTATCTCCTGCAATATTTGAAAAAATATGTAAATACGTGGTTGTGGGTTCGATCCCCACTGACGAAGATGAAAAAAATATTAAAAATAAAAATTTATAATCGCATTTCTTCGCTTTGTATCTAACCACATACGCAATAGAAATTGGGGAACGGAGTGTCTTAACACTAGATTCCCTCTGCCTACCCTGCTATGTGCGGGATGCAGCGTGAAGTTGATTTTTATATAAATATGTACATACGGCACTATAACCAAAAAGAATTCTAGAAACAAAAAAAAGTGTAATTCTAACCAACTCCATTTCCAATTTCTTTCATATTATTTGCAGGTTCTTCTTCATCATCAGATCCGAATGGATCAGTCAGTTCCTTGCGAGTCATCAGTTTCTCTGGTCGAGCTGGGATTGGCTACAAAACACAAATTTATTTTTACTACTTTAATATTAAAATGCAACTTAACGCTCTGGTAACCAGTGGCGTTGAGTTCCGCTACTACATTCCATTATTTGGAAAAGCTTGAAACTCATTTAATTAAATTTTCGACATTGTTTTATAAATATTGGCTTTCTTAAAAAATTGTATTGCTTGTTTATAAAGTGAAATACTCTTTATTTATTGTACATTAAAAAAGGTACAAAATTAATCTTTCAAATTACTTGAGAGAATGATTGTTTAAATTATGTTCGTTTCGCCTCTCTGGCAGACAATGCGCGGCCTTAAGCTTCACTATTTAACATGCAATGATTTAAAAATTGATCAGAAAGAGGAAAACGTAGTGTCTTAACATCTTTTTGTTATAAGGGAGAAGTGGCATGAAGGAGCCAGGTTTTGAAAGAGCCACTTGCAATATTATAGTAGTTTAGGAACGGATTCGTTAGAATATTTTATTTTTAAATGGCAATATTGATTTCCCGCCACCCACAAAAATTTTACAGTTCATAGGAACCAACGAACGCCGATACGTTGAGTTAAAGTTTTTGGCATTCCAAAGTAAGTATTTTAACTCCTTTGAGTTGTTTTTTAGTATTTCATTGTAAACAAATACGGGTAATTGGAATATAGATTGAGTTTATGTATATATTTGGCCTTGTAACTGCATTAAAATTGAGTTTGAAAAGTTTGGATATCGTTGTCATTTTGGAGGTTACATTTTTTTATAGAATAAGTTATGAAAGAGCCGGGTGGACGGGCCTTGAAAGAAAAAACGAAAAAGGTCCGAGAAATCAGTAATTGAAGAATTAAATTGGCCATGGCCAATGGTTTCTGCCTAGATAAGTGGAAAGAAATTGAAAATGCGAGTGATGATTGGCTCAAAGGATTCATATAATGTGATTGGTCTGAATAATGTAAGATTAAAAAGTTTGTTAGAATTATCTACTTAAAATGACTGATAGAATTTAAAAAACCATTACTTTTTAATAAGAATTATTAAATCGTTTTTATTTAATATTATTTACCATAATTTTCACTGTTATACCTCATAATATAAGACTGGCTCTTTCGTAACTTTTAATGGCTCTTTCAATACCGAAATGTTATGAAAGAGCCAAATGACACATTTTTTTAAAATGAATATTTTATTAATTAATTATTGTATTTAAGGGTTATTTCGTACGAAATTACCTAGTTTAATAAATAAATAATAATTTGAGGAAAAAAAATCTTAATTTCTTTAATTAAAAGTATATTTTTTTGCTTCATTTAGTAAACTGGCTCTTTCATGCCACTTCTCCCTTATAAACGATACTCAAAATACATACCTCAGTCTTAACATCAGTAAACCATTTAGCACTTGGTTTCTCCTCCTTTGGTGATAACATTTTACCCAAAATGCTTTTTGAAGATAGTAGCATATCTCTCACTTCCCTTATTGGTGGAGATTTTTCTTTTTCTGGGGATTTATCTTGGGATTTGTCTAGAGATCTATCTTGGGACTGACGTGAATCTATTGAGCCTTGGGATCTGCGACAAATTAAAAAAAGGATTTAAGATTTTTATTTATTTTTGTTATACCCCAATAAAATATTGTACAGAATTTATTTTAAAATATATCTTGGGATTGATGTAAGGCTATTTAGCCCTGTGATATGTGGATGTGTGGGATGGTTTTTTTTTTTGTTTTTTTTTTCCATTGTAGGGTCAACTTTATATTAATTTTAAAAATATATGATTATAAATTCTACGTATTACTTTCTATTTTATATTACATTGAGATTGACATGAGTCTGTTTAGGCCTTGGAATTTGGGGATAAGCTTGCCGATTAATCCGGTTTATGAGTTTCATTTAAAATATCATATAGCATAGCATATATAGAAATACTAACATTGGTCGGTTCCTCGATCGTCGCGCACTAACTTCTCGACTGAACAGTTCAGCGGGTAATGATTCGTCGGTATCGTGTCTTCCTACTAAGTAAGAAGACTCTGTTTCGTCGTTACCTGAGAATATAATACATGATTAATATAATTTTGACTCTTTCTATTACTTAAAGTCATATAAAAGACGAACTTGCTGTTTCCCGCGTAGAACGGAGTAAGAAGGGGGGGATCTAGTACTAAGACAGTGTTTTATCAAAGCTAACCGCCAAGTTATTAAGATAATGAGTGAATGCCGGGCTGGGTCTGCTAGTTAGGAAATTAGAACTATTTAAATATAATCACTCCACCGAATAGAAATCTAACTCACAACGCGTATACAGTCATCAAATACTGTCTTATTAATTATATTATATAATTAATAATAATTTGTCAATAAATGAATATGTTATTAATAGTCATTATTATAATTATCAATTACCGAGTTGCTCCACTTGAAGCTCATTACCAGTGAAGTACGCTCTCAGTTGAAATAAGTATGTCATTATCTGAAAATATATAACAATATTTTATTAATAATTTATGAAATTGAAATGAAATATTATATAGTTTATATTTTTACTCACAGCAAGTTTATCCGGTACAGCGACCCTACAAACGTCGGCCGCGGTCAACACTTGCGCGATGCCGAGACGAGCGCTCGCCTCTAGCGCGGTGCGCACGTTACACTCGTGTGCTTCCGCTTGTAGGCCGGAGAAATCACTGCGAAACGGGAGAAAATATACACAACTACCCTAGAAATATTATAAAAACGGACTAAGAAAGTTTTAGAAATATTTTATCTTTGTAGCTTCATGATATATCCCACTTATAATGGATAAACAAATGGAATCTATTGTTAAAATACTCTGTTTTCCACGCAAGTTGGTAAAGTGTTCGAAACGTATGTATTTTAAAAATGTATAAGCCTAAACATGCGGTTTAAGAGTTCCATTTAAAATATGTACAAAATAGCGTAAATAAAAGATTTTATAAAATATACGTACATAAGATCAGGTCGATAGTGATGTATTATAGCACAAAAGGCCAAACCAGATCGAAAACTAGACGAAAGATCTGTAACTCTACACGAAGGGTACTCCGCTGTCACCATGCTACACCATTCTAGGAGATCTTGTACCTTGTTAAGGAGAAAAAAAGATATTTAATGAATGGCTCGAAGGACTAACTATATTGAATTAATTTCCATGAAAACAAGTTATAGGTAATAAATTACTTTGCACAAATTAAAAAAATCGTTAAATAGGACTAACCGGTGTCTTATCCTTATCCAAAGGTTTCACTGGCAGTAACTTTTCCACATCAGCTACTGGCGTCTTATCATTATCCTCCTTTTCATTATCATTTGTGTCCAAACTTATATTATTTAAATTAGTCTTTAATTCTAAGGGCTTAAGGTTCCTTTTAGCAATAGTCTTTGGCTTGAATATTACTCCTTTCAAATTATCAACTTTATCTTCTACTTTTTCTGGAACAATCTTCGGAGTCGATGTAAACTTCGGGATTTCGGATTTCATTGCTAATTTCGTCAAATTTGTTAAGTATTCCGGTCTTGTTCTTGAAGTTATGGTCAAATCGTTGATTTTTAGATCATTCTCTATGTTTTTGATTGCATTTGTAGGGGTTGTAGGAGTTGTGGACTCAGGGGTCATAGGGGCTGTGGGGGTTTGCGAGTTATCAAAATTGAGACTTTGTACACTATTTGGAGTGGCCGCTATGTCACTGTTTGTGAGACTTTGTGTCATCTCTTCCATTTGCTGTCTGAGATCTAACATCTGGAATGGAATTGTTGTTAAGTTTACATTTAATAATTGTAGAATGAATCAATTTAAAATATAATATTGCGATAAATTCTACTTAAGTAGTCTAAGGAATTAAAACATAATCAAGACTTTTATTTATAATTTTGTTTTCAGTTATTCTATATTTTTAACAAGTAAGATACAATTTAGATATATCATATAAATAATAAATATTTCATAATATAGGTCCTATTTCAGATCGACTGACCTGTCGCGTCGAACTATCGGACAACGTGTAGTCATCTTCATCGAGGTCCTCTAAAACTGCTATATCGGAGTTATTGTTGACAGATAATAAGGAGGCTAAAGACTGCATGTCTTCATCCCTATTAATTATAAATAAATAAAGGTAAGATTCACAATGTATAGGAAATTAATGGATTTTTTGTTTTTACATTTATGCTTATCTAAAAAAAACTTTCGTTCTAGTGTGTAATAACATTTTAAAAAGGTAATATAACTCACGTAGCCTGCCCCTCCCTCAGCAGCACGCAGTGTAGAGTGAGCTGCAGCTTGGCGCCGCGCAGCTTGCGCGAGGTGGGCTCCAGTTGCAGTTGTAGCGCGCGCTGCGCGGGCGCCAGCGATGCATGCCGCCGTAGGTTAACGCTGCATGACGCTAACTTACGGCGTTTACCCGTGTAGGAGACCTGTATTGTATTTTTGTATGTATAGATCAAAATCATAATAGTTTTTATTCAATAGCCTTTTAGGACTAGTGAATCACCAAATAGATATACTAGCCAACCACGATTCTTCTACAGTGGGTAAAAAAAGTATTTGCACACCCAATTTTTTTGAAATTACACCTACAAGAAAACAGAATGCTTTCAGTTAATTATTGTATTTAATAGCTTAATCTATATGTATTTCGAAACGGTTAATAAAAATCCTTAGAAAATAGAAATAAAAAAAAGACACGGTATAAACTCATATTTTAAAGTCAAATAAGTATTTGCACACCAAGCAGCTTGTACGTTCTTTTTGTTAAAAATTCAATAATAAATGAAAGAAAAGACACTTAATATTTTGTGTGCATTCCATTAGCATCAATGATGACTTTCAATCTCCTTGGCATCGATTTCAATAATTTGGACGTTGTTTAAATCGAGATTTGAGCCCTTTTCTCCACTAAAGCACGCTTCATATCATTTTTATTTAAAAAAATATTTTCCACACATTTTAATCCAGAAGATGCCATAAATTTTCAATTGGGTTGATGTCTGGCAATTGTGGCGGAGTTTTCAGCATTCTACGGACATTGTACATCGCCCATTCCTTACTTTTTCGTAGCTGTATGCTTAGGATCATTGTCCTATTGAAAGTAGTATGTCCCATTTACGTCTAATTTTGATGCGCTGCAAGATAAAATATCGCGCAACACTTTGACATAATTTACTGCTTTCATTATTTCTTCGGCAAAAGCGAAGTTTCCGAACCCATTTGCTGCTATGCAGCCTCAAACCATCACATGGCCACCGCCGTGTTTGACTGTAATATGCACATGTTTCGCCTGCAGTTCAGTATGTGGCTTGCGCCACACAAATCTTCGTCTGTCCGATCCAAAAAGATAAAATTTGCTTTCGTCAGAAAAAAATAAAATTATTCCAAAATTGTAAAGGCCCATTTACGTATTCTTTCGGGAAAGTTAGTCTTTTTGCTATATTGGCCTCACTTATGAAAGATTTTTTCCTCGCTGTTCTGCTGCGAAGACCAACATTACCCAATACGTTCCTTACAGTTTGGGCACAGACAACCTTACCTGAACTTGACGCAATGTCATTTGCTAAGCTTTGAGCGCTTGTAAATGGTTTATTTTATACCGATTTCACAATTTGCCGCCTATCTCTCCTACTGAGCTTCTTCGAGGAACGGATCTTGCCTTATTTTCAACACTACCCGTTTCTTCTCGTTTTTTTATAATATACTATACAGTCGAGTAATTCAACTTTAAATTTGACTCGATTTGGCGATAATTTCAACCTTCATTATAATTTCTTATAATTTCTTCACGCGTCGATAACGACAGTTCAAATTCTTTCGGCATGTTGGCTTCAAGAATTTTTCTGAACACTAAACAAAAGTCTGGATATTAGGATATGTTTCCCGATGTTCACATGTATACATACAATGTTCACATTTTACCTAAAGTGACAAAATATCGCGGGAATAACATTGTATCTAGGGAATGGTTGGTGTGCAAATACTTATTTGACTTTAAAAAAGGTGTTTTTACCATCTAATTTTTTTATTTCTGTTTTCTAAAAATTTTTAATAATCGATTCGAAATATATATAGAATAAGCTATTAAATACAATAATTAATTGAAATCATTCTGTATTTTTCTAGGTGTAACTTCAAAAAAATAAGGTGTGCAGATACTTTTTTTACCCACTGTATATATAATACAGTTTATTAACAAGCAAAAACGCAAAACAATAATTTAACCTGACCTTAGCAGTTTATGCGGACATGTGATCGATTATAATTTTGTGTTTAATTAAAAAAAATGTTCAAAATACAGGTAGTTCATTAAAAAAATCAATCAAACTTGACCTCAAGTGGCATTTTACACGGATATACATATGAGCATAATCGGTAATAACATTCATGTTTCATTTAAAATGTTCAAATTGGCACTAGGGAAGCTAGTTTAATATACATGGGTAGTAATTAAGTGTTGTGGTAATTAAATAGTAGGTTAAATAGTTGTTTTGGTCAAATAGAAAATTGACATAATGAAAAAAAATAATTAATTAATTGTAATGTTACAAAACCGTAATATTTCTTTTGATCTGAATTGACTAGACTAGTTAAAAATTTCTCATATACGCAAGGTTTGAGAAGTTAGTTAGTTACTTTTTACATAAAAGGGGAACAAACATTCATCCTCACAATTATTCACATTTATACTATTAGTAAGAACATTAGTAAGAAGATATGACAATATCTGACGTCACAAGGATAACTTACGTCCTCCAAAACGAAGGTCCAATCCTTGTCCTCGAGCTCATTGGTGCGGGGGTTGCGGAATAGCGTCACCGCTACCGTTTGGTTTTCCGGCACGTTGAATATAACGGAACCTCTGCAATAAAAAGAGGAAATGGAGTTTTAGTACATATCTTGTATACATATATAGGTAAGCACTAACGGCGTTAGGGTAGGGCGAGCCTGGGCGACCGCCCAGGGGCGCCGGATAAAAAGGGCGCCGTAGACGCCCGTTTAGGGCGCTTTGCGCAAAGATGTCTTAAAATGGTCTAAGATTTAAAAAAAAAAAACAAAGTCACCGTCGTCTTTGATATGTAAAAAAACAAAACAAAGTCATTGTCGTCTTTGATATCTAAAAAAAACAAAGTCTCATTGAAATATTTATCAACTTTGAAAATAAAATTGCAGAAAACATAGACTTTGAATGCCTAATAGAAGAAGTAAAATTTTATTAGTTTTTGTCATTTTTTTTAAATACATGGTTATTTCGTTGTACTCATTCCCTGTTTTGTATATTATTCAAATGTAGTTAGGGGGCGCCGAAAAAATTTCGCCCAGGGCGCCGGTAGTGCTAAAACCGGCCCTGTAGGTAAGTATTTTTGTTAAATATTCGTTTATTAGAGTTCATTTTTTATAATATTACCGTAATACAAAATTTGATTTTACAGTGTTAGTGCATATTTTATGCACTATCACTGTAAAATCGAAACGCATTTTAAAAACATGTCCCATACAAAAAAAACACCTAATATAAAATATTCAAGTCAACTCACTTCAAAGGGTCCTTGAGGGACGGCTCCCACTCGAGGGGCTCTGTGACGACGCGTCGTGACCGTCGAGTCCATACTATGCTTAACTTGTTTGGTTTCCTGAAAAAAGGGAAATTTCAGTCTTAAGCGATATTATTAGTTTGCTAGTTTTAACAGCGTTGATTTCCGCCACTCAACACACAACGCCTCCAGAATTCGGCGAAAAATGGGGAACGGAGTGTCTTAACACTAGGTTCCCTCTGCCTATCATGCTGTGTATCTTGGAGTGTAGATAGATAACAGAAAATATGTTTTTTTTGTTATGCAATGCAATTCTGCTGCTAACTTAACCCACTACCTTCTAATAAAAGAATTACTTTAATCGTTAAATAGCATAAATTTCAATATAAAATGAATGCTAATAATATTTAACGCGATTTGTGCAACTACTATGGAATCTATTATAATAATTAATTTATGTATGTCAATGACAGTTATGATTTATTGTCTATAAATAATACTTGTTGTGTTTATTAATGTAATTTACACTATAGTGATACAATGGTAGACAAGTAGACGATGGAAGTGGGTTCAAATACTCAATCAAAAAGAAAAATATATATACTACTACTGGTACTGTATCAACTTTACGCTATTCCTCATTTAAATAAAAATATGTTTATCACTTCTGTTCTCCTCTTTCCACCCAAATTTGAGATATTGTGTGTTGAGTGGTGGAACTCAACTTTTGTCTTACATATGATACGATTATTAGGGGAAACAAAAATAAATATATAAATTATTTCTCCGATTGGGGATCAAACCCGCAACCGTTGCGTTTATAGTTAAACGTTGTCATACTGTACCCCGATGGATGCATTATAATTCAGATATTTCTAGTGTGAGTGGACAAATTATTATGTTTGTTACCACTTACCAGATATCACTAAACAGTAAAAACGCAGTATCTATGTATATAAAATCAAAAGGTAATATAAACTCATCACGAAATCTCAGAAACTACATGTGCTAGGAATCTCAAATTTTGCATAGGAGTTACTTATAGGACGTAGGTGCTCGCTAAGACGGGAATTTGTAATATTCGACTTCTAAGGGGTTGTTTTTGGGGTCAAAAGTTTGTATGAAACTTCGTTACTACAAATGTTAGGAGTCTCAAATTTTGCATGGACGTCACTAGGACGTAGTCATGGAGACAGAAATTAATAATAACATAGTTCACGCTGGCGAAGCCGCGAGCGGGCCGCTAGTTTCAAATATGATCAGAAAGTAGAGCGGAGAGATCTCGGCTTTCTTCGACACTAACGTAAAAATACGTATCAACAAAAAATTGTTTTTTTTTTCCAAAAAACAAAAGGTAGTAAATAGCCGCGCCAGTGTCGAAGTTCCGCACGTAGAGCTTATTTATAGCGTCGGGATCGATCCTACTATCCTTTATAGCGTTTGGTCCAATCGAAAGTATAACCGGACTGTTATGAACTGGACTTTTTTTAAATATTTTATTCAATACATTTTGTTCATTATGGAGACATTCTGAGTTGGGTGGCGAAACTTAACGTCGCGTTTAGTCTAATCACTCCTAAGAACCATATTTTTTATTTATATAAACGTACCCATAAATGGTTCACAATGACCAAAGCCAAATCCTTCGAATTTGTAATTAAATACTTTCCAACTAGTAAAATTCTAAAATAACCTAAAATCTAGACAGACCAAACACTAAAATCTAAACTATCTAGTATAATATATATAGCACTAAGTTTAGTAATAATAAGACATTACCATTTGGGCGTTAGGTCGACGTCAATGCGATGGTAGGACGCAGTGTACTGAAACTTTGCGGCGCGCTTGTTGACGCGCTGCAGGCGTTTCCACACCGACGCCATTGCTGTTCACTGGAAAATAAATAAAGAAATTAAATATTTTTAATTAATTTGAAGCTTTTTTAATGCAGTTGGAAGAGATAATTTATGTTTGCCAACTTTTAAGATTTTTTTTTGCATAAGTCAAGGCAAACGAGCGTACGGGTCACCTGATGGTAAATGATCACCGTTGCCCACGACCCCGCGTAACACCAGAGGAACTACAGGTGCGTTGCCGACCTTTAAGATACTAGGCCTTATATCGAAACTAAAAGTTGTATTTCAAACATGACACGTTCAGTCACTTGGAATATAATAATTTCTCCAGATTCAACCTCAAAACTCTTGCATTCTAAGAGACATGCCTTTTATGTTTTTATCTGTTTAAATTTTATCTTAAAAAAAATGGCAGCGAACTTAATGCTTACAGTACACTCATAAACGCAATTTCTATGCACTTTCACAATCATTGCATATTTGGTGACAGCATTTTGCACATTATCTTTTCACGTAAATGTAAACACTGTTAGTTTTATGAGCAAGGGGAGGATACAGACGTACATATACTCGTAAGTTAACTATGTAGCACTCAACCCTCGTCCTGTTTTCATGATTTACAGACGTTAAGAAATACGCCACAGTGAATTTTAGGGTTCCGTATTTGAAATGGAAAAAACGGAACCCTTATGGGATCCGTCAGTCCGTCTGTCAAAACTATCATCATCCAAGTTTATCTCGAGATCACGTTGAAGTATCACGCTGAAATTAATAGATATCTAATATTCAGGATTACAGTCCCTTAAGTTTGTTAACTTTTATAAGTAGTACTTCCCGTTGACCTACAGACTGACTTCCATTGATTCTGGTAAGAGGCCAAAAACAAAACGCGGCGTTGAGTTCCACGCCGGACGGAGTGTCTTAACACTAAATTCCATCTGTCTACCCTGCTATATACAAAAAATATAAAATAAACATACTAATTGATCAAGAAAATACACCATAAAACAAAAAAAACAATAAACTAAAAGGTCAATAGCATACAGCACTTAACAGACTTTACATGTACTTGGTTCGTCTAATCTTACCGGCGTCTAAATATATCAAGTCCAAATAAACAGAATCAATACTCAAATACAATGGAAACCATAACTAAACTATAAGGGCGGCTTTTTGTGATAATCTATGGGGGCAGGGGTTGGAACCACACCCAATGAGTGAACTAAGATAGTTATGTTATTTCTATCGAATTATATATCCATACCTATATTATAAATTCGAAAGTAACTCTGTCTGTCTGTCTGTCTATCTGTCTTTTACGCAATCAGGGCCAAACCGCTAATTTAATTGTGATAAAATACTCATATAGAGATACTTGAGGGTCCCGGGATGAACATAGGATACTTTTTTT
>JAEBDU010002431.1:0-14155 GCA_016802625.1 Heliconius numata | reverse complement strand
ATATAGATTGTATAAAGCTAATGCTGAGATGGCAATTTAAAAGATTTAGCCAATATTGTATTTACTTCATTACTATTGATGTGATTGTGAATATCGTCAATTTTAGCAGGGTAGCAGAAGAAAGCTAGTGCTAAGACAGTTCGTTTCCCACTTTCCGCCATATTTCCCAGGTATTCAGTGGCAGAACTCAACAGCAATCGTCACTTGGTATGGGAGCTAAGAAATGAAAATATTAATTCAAATAATTATTTATTCCCTTGAGTGGGAATCGAACCTACAACAGGCGGGTTACAGTCCACGCTTGTATTTCTACGCCGCGACGGCCTCATATAATTCAAGCTCTATAATATTTTATGTATATTTAACAAAAGTTAGCAAATTTTCTATTCTTTCTCTTGTGGCGCTAACAAAAGCCTCAGATAATCGGAAATACCACTTTGAATTTAAAAGACCTTTGGGTACACTGGACGTCATTATGCGACCGCTAATATGGTAACCCAAGTTTCTTTTACTTGCAATTACGCATTTCTTTTAGGAATAGCACACACTGGGAACATTAAGTATCATATATATGTTATAGTTACTTTAAAACATTTTTATTGCAGTTAACTACTTATGTAATTTATATAATTAATATATTGGAAATTATTACAATTGAAGAATATCTCAAAGGGATACCAAGAATATCTCAAAGGGATAAAGACATAGGTATGTTTAAATTCTGCAACAATCTAATTTTGTACAAAAAAAAAATATCGATTAATATGAGTATTAATATTAATTAATTATAATATACATCTTATACCTACCCTATTTTATTGAGACCAGTTGTGGTGCAGGGATAAACGCGACAGATTGTGAGTTCGATCCCCATAGGAGGAAATTAAAATATTTAATAATGGTCATCTCTTTGCTTTGGTGGCGAAGCAAAGCGCAGTGTTGAGAAGGAATTCGTCTAAGAATCGACGGAAAATCGGGAGTGTCATAACACTAAGTTCCCTCTGCTTACCTTACTGTGTGCGGGATACAACGTGAAACAGAACACCGACCAAGTTACATTCAAATATATAATTTTAATTAGCCTTCATGCTATAAATGTAACTTTAAATAATTAAGGCCAGAATGACACAAAGTAAGGGTGCACCAAATAAAATACTACTTTCGTTAGTCGTACCTTACAGCCGGTGCGTAAACAAAGTTCAAAGTATGGAGATCGGGAACATGCACTCAATTACGGATACGCTAACAGCGCAAGATACTATGGAACGTATTTTACTATTGAAGCGTAAGGACTTTGTGGATATATAACCCTTCTTTGCATTTACATGTCTAATTATATATATAAATTAAACTTTTTGTTTTATAATTGCTTTCTTAATGTATAGAAATGGGGTTCACGCTGTATACCGCACGCAGCAGGGTAGGCAAACGAAAACTAGTGTTAAGACCCTCCGTTCTTCATTTTCCGCCGGAGAGTAGCGGAACTCAACGCCGAGAACAAAGATAATCTCTCTCATTTACACCGTCGTTCGAAGTTTCTTTGTTACGCTGTTTCTTTATTACATTGACATATGATAGTGATTGACATTTTCTTCCTCATCATTATCATAATATAAACATATTTTCTTGTACCGTTTATGAAAATTATAATTATAATAACATGCAAACTATGCAACTGACGTAATCACTACTGGCCGGGTAATGCACGTTCATTTCAATACACTATATTTTGCTAGATATATAACTTCAAAAACTATATTAGTTAAAAATTTCAAGCAAGATCTAAAATATTTAATTATTTCTTAATAGTGTAGTTATGTTATGCCTCATTGAATGGAAAGCGATGGCTATGGATTGAAATCCCGCTTGAAGTTATATTTACATTAAAATTTATAAATGTCATTAATTCAAAGAGATCAAGTGTAACAACGAAATATATAGAATTCGGCGGAAAGTAGGGAACGGAGTGTTTTAACACTAGGTACCCTCTGCCTACCCTGCTGTGTGCAAGATATAGTGTGAAGCTGTATTGATTTAAGAATGGAATTATAATATTACGAAGAAATAAGTCTCGGATTATTAGTAACAAATTCATGAAAATAAATTGTATAGAATTAGAACGGCACTTCTACATACATTCATATATATGTCAATATGTTCAAACAATATTCCAACATAACTGAACTCACTCCATAACTCCTCATATACTATTACAATGGACGTTAAATATCTTCTATATCACAGGCGTATCTAACATGAAGTTCGGCTCGCTATGGTTTCTATAGACTTATTTATCACCCGTCGGCCGTTGTCCAAATATGTCTTATTAATAAATGGTCACTCAGCGATGTGATGGTCTAAGGCCTAAGCTAACAATAGTTGAGAAATGTGCGTAGTGTTCTTTGTGAACCACGTTCAAAGTTCAAACTATGAAAAGGTAATACGTTATTGTAAGTTTGTACGGCTAATTATCTGTACTATTTATGTTTCTTTTTTATATGAGAATTTTTGATTTATTAATATTGATTGAAGTAGAAGAGAGTAAATTATTCTATTTCTTTTCTTATGTAATCTATTTTAATAAAAAAATCGTTCAAGTGCGAATCGGACTCGCCCGCCGTATCGTTCCGTACCAATTTCAGGATTGTAGGTCAACGGAATACAATTTATTACAGTTGTAAAATTTTAGTTTTCATATTTCTCTCTCTCTCTCTATTATAGATTTACGCGAAATATCCTATAGGATTTGATATTAATATAAACTTAAGTATGCATAGTATGAAATAAGCCACAAACAAGTAGGTATATCATGATTTTTTCTATAATATGATGTCTATAAATTTTCACTTTTCTGATTTTTCCTTTATTTGTATTATAAGTTCATACTTCGTACCAAATTTCAAATTTGTTGATCCACGGGAAGTACCATATAAGTTTTGATTAGC
The DNA here is from genome assembly GCA_016802625.1 of Heliconius numata. NCBI lineage: Eukaryota > Metazoa > Arthropoda > Insecta > Lepidoptera > Nymphalidae > Heliconius > Heliconius numata. The sequence goes on along the minus strand of JAEBDU010002431.1, from coordinate 11,210 downwards.
CAATTTTTCTTAATTTTTTCTGTGCTTTGGTACCTCATATTATATTAACATTGAACAAAATTATCTAAATATGATAATAAATATAAGGGTTCCGTTTTTTTCCTTTTGAGCTACAGAACTCTAAAAAAATGAAGTTAGCAATTTTATTACACGTTTTAACAGCATATTTTAGATTTATATTTTAAGTTATTCAATTTTGCGATCAATTTTTATTTGAGAAATAGCACAATTTTCCAACAAACCTACTCCTCATAAATGAAAGCCATAAATGAAATATTCAAATCATCAGCTTTAACTTAGCTAATAAAATGAAAACACATCCACAAATGCGGCTTTTAATGATATCCAAGCACTAAAACCAGCACTTACTAAGTGTCTCGCGGTAATCGCGGCGTTTAGTACACTTACAAATGCCTGGTCTCGGAACATGACGTATCAATGTAACCGAGCCCTCTCCCCTGGTGGTCTAGACGTAGAACCAGCTAAAGTCTAATAAGACAGACCCTTACCTCATCTGTCTCGCTTGAGACGTTATCTTTTTCCTGAAAAATAGCGCTTATTGTACTTCAACAAAGAGAGTCAACCTTTAAATGGTTCTATGAATTTGAGTGTACTTTTATTTATCTTTTTGTTGCATTCGTTAAATTATAAGGTGTATTTGTTATAATTTATATTAGGTACCCATTTTGGGAAGTAAGCCGCCATGATAGTTACGAGTTATGTTAAAATACTAGGTAGTAAAATACGATAATAAATAAAATGCGGTATAATTATTTTATTTTTTGAGCTTCACGCTATATCCCACACAGCAGCTTACAGCAGTGTAAGCAGACTGGAAACCTAGTGTTAAGACTTCTGGAGGTACAGCGATCCCCACTCGAGGAAGTGAAATATTTATTTACGTTTATATTTCCATTTCTTAGCTCTGGTGTCGAGGCAAAGAGCGGCGTTGAGTTCTGCCACTCAACACGCAATGCCTCCAAAATTCGGCAAAAAGTGGGGAACGGAGTGTCTCAACTCTAGGTTCACTCTGCCTACCCTAAAAAAAATTATAGTCACGAAATTAGCAAATAGATTTAATACAACCTAATACATCTATGTTATTTCAACGAAACCTGCTAATACCATATAATATAAACATCTAAATTAACACATCAATGGACACATTGATCTCTAACACCTGTTCAAAGCGTAATCTAGTAAATACATGCAATATAAAACGATTTATTTCCATTTCCATTCAAATACCATCCATCTACAAGTATAAACTTCAGTCGTAAATCAGCGTCTCGGCTATCATCACAGCTCCAACCTCCAATACAATCGCAACTGGTCAAGTGTCAACACTCTCTGATAACTGACAATGTTATCGGTAACCACGGTGTCTTTTCATTCAAAACAGCTGTTAGGCACGAGCTGCTCGAGAACCTGATACAATAGTTGTTCTGCAATGTGGAAGATTAATCTTTTTAGTGTTTGGGGCTAGTTGTGGCCGGATTGTGTGGACTGTGCGTCGCGAGTTGTGGGTTCGATTCGCTTTTGAAAAAGTCAGATATTATAGTATTTTTATTGTCTTGCTTTTGTAAAGAAGCAAAGCAAGAAAGTAGGGAGTGTTTTAACACTGAGCTTCCTCTGCTTACCCTGCTACGTGCGGGATACAGCGTGAAGCTTATATCTTTTTAAAAAAATATAAACAAATAATGATGTTCTATGTTGAATCACACAACACCATTACATTCCTTAATAATAATAACGACATTTTTCGAATCGACCAAACCAATTCTATTAAGACACGAGCCCATAAATAACTTAACGCAACGTTTCTAACGCGTTTAATTATCAAATCCAGCAATTACAGATAACGATCGGGGGATTGTCGAATACATACATATTTCTTGCATATTTCTCGCACCCCCCAGGGGTACCCGGTTCGCGTACTTCGAAGATAACAATCTTATATCCTTGTTACTTTCCAAATACATGTCATAAGTGTAATAGCCACATGACACAGCCTGTCCCCTCGGGCGCTACTCGGCCAGCGTGCCACCACCAACTTGACAATGCTGTCGAGTAAATAGCTGGTATTCTTTATAACAATAGTAATAAGATCGAATTATCAGCTATAAAACTTTCTCCAATGAAGTTGTAATAGTTGTGAATGTTTCCCAAAGAGCATCCAATTTTTAAACCAAGTACCATTCTAATTTGAGTTTTATGCGTGATGCTTTAAGGATTCAGGTAGGTGTTCCTCAGGGTTGTTTTAAAGTTGGTAATGGTTGCGCCACTAAATCAAATGGTGGTCAATTAAGATAAAGCCCGGACCGACAGCTATGGACAATAGAGCATATGACTAATACAGCGTTTTGTTTGCCTAACTGAATTACAACCGAGCTGGTCGATATTCTAATAGAATGTCTGTTAATAATGAATTTGTTTTGTGTGTTTTCTAATTCGTTGGCGATATAGGAATATTGTATATTTACTGGTGTTTAATATGTTTGTTTATAGGTTTAAGCTGTTTTAAGGTTTTTGAAGGGTTATAATAAATTTTTAAATATGAAATGTTGCTTATATGATACTAGTGGCGCAAATTCGGCTTCGCCCGCTTAAACTTATTGTTATACTATAGTAAATTTTTTTTACATTAATTTTGGAGTATATGTTATTCTGATGTATCTATATACTGTAACGTTTTCATAAAACTTTTACATTTGTACTATTAGTAAGATTTTATGTAAATATTTTTGAAGAAATAAGATTTAATTTGGACCTCTTGTTCGTTCGTAGTTAGCCATCACTCCACTTGTAAGTTTTTATTCTTGCTTAGGCGAAGTTTATTATTACTATGAGAGTATATATAAACTATAATATAAATAAAAAGGTATTTATTTACAAAGTAAACAATTTTAATGTATCTATGTTATGCAAATTCCAACTTGATAAATAGTTCTAGTAGTAGTATTGAAGTATGTAAGGTGTGACGATAAATTGTTTAAATTAAAACACAATTAATCGTTAGGTATTGCAATTAAATTCGTTGTTAATTATCTATGCATATTATTAAGCCGATAAGCTAATTTATAAAGTGAGAAAATGCGGTAACTTATTTATTTTACTTCTAGTATTGTCAATGTCGTTATATCCAATAAGTACATAATTATTTAAAGAATAAAATAGACTATTGTAAAAAAGTTAATTTTAACGAAATATTTATTTAAAGCTATAGAAAAATGTATATTGAAACCGTAGTAGTCTTTCGGAGGTATAGGAATATTCAAATTTGTATATGGTTTCTTAAAAAATATCTGTCTATCATAAAGGTGCCATATTAGTACCTTAAAAATATTTATTGTATAGCATTATCAATTGGCAAATAATTATTCTATTGTTGAAAGAACTATTCAAAGATTATAACCGAATAAGCACGGGAAAGCTGCACTGACTTTTAATGAATTGTTTATATAATTATGTTGCTTTTTATTCAAACTACATTTTATATGAAGCTATCATGAATAAATTAATGAAGGACTCTACTAATAGTGTCTTTCAAGTTAGTGTCATGAAGCTCTTTCTTTTCTCCTATCTCCTGGCATTAATCCCGGCATGCCTTACCTTGCAACTTTTAACATTGAATTTAATGACCGGCTTCGGTAGATCATTGGCTCTTATGTCTTCGTGAAGCTAATTATTCATTATATTTCTAACTTAATAACCTTATCTGCACTAGTCAAAATAATTGATTTTTTAAGTAAACATACAAAGAACTAAATAAAACAATATTATAGAAACATATAGATTATATGATAAGTATGCTATTTACGGTATGTTGATATTTGATACAAAGTAAGCCAAGTCTTATGCAGAACAAGTCGAATCCAGGACAACACGTCAAAATGTTAGAAGACAGCTGCGCCAAGTTATCATTTCAACCAGATAATGATATTAAAGCCTAAATTCACTTCGTTTATAATTATCTCAGTTTATACATAATTAAATGACATATTTGTATTAATCCACAAGCGTTGCCATATTTTTGCGTAGATTGTCATAATGCAAAACTTATGTTTGGCGTCTAGCTCTCGTTGCTTTTAGGTCACTAGTTTATTTACGATACTAACTTTAATTTATAGCACGGTGTTATCTGCGTACGTATTTTATCGCCAACTAAATCGAATTCCATATTTGTGATTGATTGTCTATAAGTTTTAGGGTCTTATCAATTTCTAGTTCATCAACGATGACTCAAATCGAACGTTTGACTGGCTGTTATTTATTTTGAATGACAAAACAAGTCTCTTTGATATATATTTCTCAATATTTCTTCTTATATTATTTATTCACTGTCAATAATTGTTACGTACATACATAAATTAAACTAAATTTCGATAATTCATAATTTCACAACGCCAAAATCGAATCTGGTACCATTAAATAATACCATAATTCAATGTATCACGTTATCTAACCTGATTGATATATTGCTGCAGCCTAAATCACTGGGAACCTATCAGGGGCTATCATAATTTCCATGACTGTTTTACATAAGACAAGAACCAGAACAATAGGCTCTGTAGTTGTAATATCTATATAGAATAGAATAGTATAGAATTAATTTAGACGTTAAGCTCCTTTCTACGACCCTTTACCTTGACTCGCCGCTCCCAGCATACCGCACGTCTTAACTACTCGCGTTTATATGTATATCTGCTATACGCGTTTGGCACGTGGCGATTTGTTATCTCGATATTGTGATATTAATCCATTTTGATATAAAATTATAATTTGTATGTTCATGTTTTAGCATTCGGTTTATTCACGCTGTATCCCGCATATCAGTAGGGTAGGCAGAGGGAACCTTGTATTAAGATACTTCGTTCTCTATTTTCCGGCGAATTTTCAAAATATTGCGTGTTGACTGTCGCTTCGGTACCAGAGTGAAAAAATTAAATTAGTAATAAACAATACTTCAATCCCCCGAGTAGGAATCGAACCCACAGATACTGTCCTGTTACAGTTGCAGATGCCTGCGCCTACAGCCTATAGTATTGTAATTTAAAAAACAATCAATTAATCGACAATCCACATTGACGATCCTCATCTGAATTCATCCAATTTTTTTGCCTTATCCTATTCATAGGTTTTATATAGCCCCGTTGTTTTCAGTCCAAGCTTCGTACATATATCTCAGCAATATAATGATTCACGAAACGATTAAATCTATTGTATTTAGTACTTATAAAATAATAATTTACAGCACGCCCTCAGCGGGTAGGATAGACGTTTAAAATAATAAATCACAATTTAATCAAAGTTCATTAGAGGAATTATTTGTATTTTGTGACCGGGTCCAGGTCCGGGTCCAGGGGTCTCGTGGAAATGATATAGTTTCAGTGCACGAGACGTCGCCCGTAAACGCTGCTGTCGGCTGGGTAATTTACACCGATTGCAGCCTGTTTATTATTTTCTGTCTATATTTCAAGTTGGTTTCGCGTGGGAATTTATTGTAGTGCTGGCTTTTAGTCTTTGTTACTTGTATACAGCAGGGCAGGCAGAGAGATCATAGTGTTAAGACACTCCGTTCTCCACTTTCCGTCGTATTTTGGAGGTATTGCGTGCTGTGACGTGCTTGTGACGTCAGAGTGAAGAAATGGATATATTATTTTAAATAAATATTTCATTTCCTCGATTGGGGGTCGAACCCACAATCGTCCTCTTACAGTCACACCCTTATGCCGCTGCGCTACGACGGCCTCCGATAATAATATTAGACTTAAATTAAATCAGCTTCACGCTGTATCCCGTACACAACAGGTTAGGCAGAGAGAACCTAGTCTTAATACACTCAGTTCTCCATGAAGAAAAGAATTTCATATCCTCGAGTGGGGATTGAACCCACAACCAGTCACGTTTACAGCCAAACGTTCTGCTCCTGCGCCACCACCGGCCTCAATCTTAAATAATATAACTCGAGTTATCGTCGTAAACGTTTGTCGCTATCGAGACATTAAATTCGTTTGTCCGTATTTTATCGTCGAATAAAATTGGTATTATAATTCTGTTCTGGTCAGTGTCAGCGATAGTTTATTGTGTATAGTAATAGAAAAGTACGCTATGAACTATGAAGTAGAATTGACTGCCTTTGCAATGGTATGTGAAAATCATCTTTTATGGGCTTAAATTATATTAAACATAAATTATCTTAGGGAACAGCGAAGTAATGATTTTATAACGCTTTGGTTGTTATGATCATCTTGTTATGATTGTCTATATTTCTTCGATACCAGTCGGTGTAGGGACACAAGTTCAAGGTTCGATTCCCACATGAGGAACTGAAATATTTACTCTTTTCATTTTCCTTGCTCTAGTAACAAAGCAAAGAGCAAAAAGAATTCGGCGGAGTGATAAACGGAAATATCTTAATGGGAACAGTGTCTTAACACTAGGTTCCCAGACTCTCTCTGCCTGACCTGCTATGTGCGCGATACAGTGTAATGCTAAATCTACATTTCTTATTTTGACATTGACGTTTAGTTATTTTTATTTATTTACACCATCAAATAAACAAAAAAGAACTTAATGACAACAAATAAGATGAAAAATTATTTTACTTTAACTTCTATAATATATCCATAAGCCTTGCCATTACCAAATATATGTCATCAGCACGAAATTCATCTATGTAATCTCATTTAAGTTAGCAATTAGTTTACATTGTATATTTTAAAACAATTTTATCCATGTCCTCGGGCGACCGGCGCGCGGCGGCGTGCTCTACCGTCGTCGAAGGGACCTCAGCACGCTATATCTGATATGTATTTACTGTTTCCACCTACAAATGGTTATTTGTAACGATTTCTGCCTAATGCATTCATCATCTACCACTTCGACATTCATAACTTAAATTTATAGTATTTGAAGCAAATGTTTCATTTATGTATTTATTTGGTTCGAAGTCTCTTAATGTGGCCGTCGTAGCGCAGTGGCAGGAGCGTAACTGTAAACACGACGGTTATGGGTTCGATTCCCACTCGGGGAAATGAATTATTAGTTGTTAATACTTATATATTATGTAACTTCTTCGCTCTGGTAAGAAGACAAAGCGCGGCGACTCTCAAATTCAGCGGAAAGTTTCGTAAGAATAAGTAAATTAATATTAAATAAGATAACTATGTAGTTAGAAATTTAAATATAAACCTACATATCTATTACTAGCGACCCGCTCGCGGCTTCGCCCGCTTGAACTTCATAATTTGCTAATCTGTATTATATACTATAGTGTTGTAACGTCGGTGTCTTTTATATTCCAAATGAAATGAGTTATCTATAATTTTTGCTGTGCCCCATAATGCCTTTGAATGAATTAACGAGGCTATAATAGAGATTATCTCGACCGCCTATTTATTATGTCTCTTAATTACTGTTCTGTACAATCAATTATGTTATTTAAGATTACAATTAGATATAGGTATATTATAATAAATTTAATTGAACATAAAAATGAATCGACATTTATTATTGATGTTATTGTTTATTTTCTTTTTTAGTGTCACACAGCGGGGTAGGCAGAGGGAAGCTAGTGTTAAGACACTCCCATGTATCAACGCCGCGTTTTGTCTTGACACCAGCACGAAGAAAATGAAAATAAATAAATAAATATTTCATTTTCTTTAGGAGATCGAACCCAGAACTGGTCGCGTTTACATTCACACTTTTTACTCCTGCGCCACAGCTGGCCTGTACTGGTCTGATATTGTATATAATATACTCATACTAAATTATAATCTATATATATATAAAATCGAAAGGTCACTCACTCATCACGAAATCTCAGAAACTACAAGTGCTAGGAATCTCAAATTTTGCATAGGTGTTACTTATAGGACTTAGGTGCTCGCTAAGATGGGAATTTGCAATATTCGATTTCTAAGGGGTTGTTTTTGGGGTCGAAAATTTGTATGAAACTTCATTACTACAAATGCTAGGAGTCTCAAATTTTGCATGGATGTCACTTATAGGACGTAGGTACTCATGGAGACAGAAATTAATAATAACGTAGTTCACGCAGGCGAAGCCGCGGGCGGGCCTCTAGTATATATATATGTATATCTAACGCGCTAAGTATCTAGATTAGCCAGTTGAGTCCAGCTTTGGTACACATTTTATTATCAAATATACAATACGCAGCTTTACGTACCTATATATCATAGTCGTAAAGTAGAAATTAGTAAAACGTGACTAACACATTCATTATTCATTAGAGTTAATAAATTGTAGGGATATTTAGTAATGGTTGTAATCTAATAATATAGATATGGATAGAACTCTTATTGTTATACGTTTATTTCACCTTGGTTCGCTTTGATTCGAGGACATCGAACAGAAGTAATATTTCTTAATTGTTAATTTAAAGAAAATATTTTAAAAAATATATCGCTTTCCAACAGAAGTAATATTTCTTAATTGTTAATTTTAAGAAAATATTTTAAAAAGTATATCGCTTTTTTAAAAAAAAAATTAATTCGAGACGCTTTGAAATTTTATAAAAATATTTTTAAACCGCTTTCAAGTATAAGAAGCCGTTTTCATTAACGTAAAACTAAAGTGTTTGAACTCTCTTATCTTTATCTACGTCATCAATATAACATAACACGTCCGAACATGTCCGCTGTCGTCACGCGACTAATCAATTGGCGGCCTTCATGATGTCTTCATCAGACGCCCGCGGGCGTAACGCCCAGCGCTTATGCAGCCCGCTTTGTACTTTTGAGCTTTTCAAGCTTATCCCGCTTTAATTGTATAGCTGATACACTCTAGCTCTAGGAATAACTTTCACGGTTGATAGAAAATTATCTTAAAGCCCATAAACAATGAATATCAAAAACATTAGCCCTAAGTTATGTAAGTATTGTAGATATGAACACACGTACGGACTAACTCTTTGTTGCTAAACACTTAATTACGTTTTCTCTTTCATTTCACCGACATTTTATGAAAGGCAAATAAATGAAAACGTAGAAAGCTATAGAAGTCTTAGTTGGGCAAGCGCCATTTATTTAGCCAATTGAAACTGGCCACTTAAAGGGATCACTGTGCGGAGAGGCAACGAGTCCAACAAATTGAACAGGATCGGCAATTAGAGAAGACAATGCGTGCGTGAGAGCGAGGTGCGCGCACGCAGCCCGCGAATTAGACTGGTGGGGTAATTGGGGGTACGTTCCCACGGGCTGGAACCCCGACAGGTGGATTCCGTCTCGTTTCTAACGGGTTAAGTGTTAGTGTTGGTTCGATGACCTGTCTTTGGTAAACAAATATTGTGATGTATTTTTATGTTAATTTTATTTGTGTTAGCTAAAATTATATATATATAAACAATGGATTTCGTGGATTAGGCTTACAAGCATGTGACTGTTGCAAGTTCGATTTCCATTCAGGGAAATACTACTATTATTTTCATTTCATCGCTCTAGTAACAAGGCAAATGCGCGGCGTCAAGCCTCAGCTAACAGGCAATGCCTCGAAAATTCGGCCAAAGTGAGGAACGAAGTACCTTAACACTAGGTTCCCTCTTTTCCCTCTTCCCTAAATAAATTGCATTAAGTAACGATTTTAGTGAATATAGAGAGAACTTAAAGTACTACGCTTTAATTCTATTATATTTTTATGTTGAATTTAAATTTCAAAGTTAAAGTAATCATTTAATGACCAAATTATAAAATAATGTTTATTTAATGAAAGTAGGCAATAGGAACAGTTTCAGTATATTAATTACTTGCAATGTTAAAGGTGACCTTTAAGCTCGGACCACAATAATGAATATAGCGCGAATAAGCACGTGTGTCGACTATATGATGCTTTTTTTCGCTTCCAGACAGAGGAAGCGTAGTGTTAAGGCACTCCATTCCCTATTTTTCGCTAAATTGTGGAGGGTTTGAGTGTTGAGTGGCGAATCTCAACGCCGCGACGCTAGAGCGAAGAAATGAAAAAATTAAGAGTGAGAATAAAACCCAATCGAACCCCGATTTACCTCTCATCTCATTTCTCCTTCATGACGCTGAAGTTAGAAATGGCACCAGAGCCATGTCATATATGACATGTTCATATAAAATGATAATGTCATAATTTCTAAAGAAATTACTATCTATTTAAAAAACAAAATTGAATCATATTATGATTGCGTAAACAACACCAGAGAAGATGGACCTACTCAGACCTCACCAACTCTTGACTCGCTACCTCTATTCAGTGGTCTTGTTAACACGGTTCCGTCTCTATTGTGGCTCTATCAAACTAAATATCCATATCTAAGCTATTAGTAATCAATGGTAAACGCGGTGACATTAGAATAAATTACGCGAAAACGAAGTTTTACATGGAGTTCCAGTACTCACTAAATGGGACACGAATAAATTTAAATAATAATACGAGTATAACCGTACTTAAACGCAATGTATTAATTTCAATCGAGAAGATTTTGATCTAAAACTGTATCGATATCGATATTGTATCGATTCGCCGAATCGTTTTTAATAAGGTATCTGTGGTTGACGAACGTTTGAATGAGTGTTTATTGCCTTATGCGTTTTGGTGTGGTTTGGCGCGAGCGGCATTGGCACGTCCCTTAATGATTTAATACTTATCGTTAGTGTTGTGCATGTAAAATTGAATTTAAAATCGATTATGTTAACACCATAGTGATTTGGTAAGAAATTGTTTGAATTGGTACGGTTGTAGTTGTAGGTTTTGTATATGTAGATAGGTTAATATTAATTTATTTAGTTTATTTCTCAAGCCACTAGTTGCACGGTGGCGCAAGCGTGCGACTGTAAACACGACAGGTTGTGGATTCGATTCCTTGGTGGTTTCTCGAGGATATGACATATTTAATATTTTCATTTGCTCTAGTATCGAGGAAAAACCACAGGTTGTAGTTGGATGGACACTCGAGGAAATTATTTGAGAAAATGAGTTATTTAATATTTTCATTTATTCGCTTTTCGTTGCATTCCGCCATTCAACACACAATATCTCCAATGGAATGGAGTGCCTTAATACAAGGTTCCTTCTGCCTATCTTGCCATACGCAAAATACGACATATAACCGAGAAAAACCTATTTATATATTTATTTTATAAAAAAAAGGTTCCCATTTATAATTTATCCAAGAAAAATTGAAGTTTCTAATTGCAAAACTAACCGTATAGGGCCTTCCA
>JAEBDU010002407.1:0-12973 GCA_016802625.1 Heliconius numata | reverse complement strand
TATAATTTCTATTGTTTTGTATCTCTGTCTTTGAAAATACATCTATAAATTTCAGGCAATTCTGGGTACGTAGTACGTTTAAAATATTAAAATATTTTAAAAAATGATCAGTTTTTCCTATCTATTAGTAGATCGAATTTAGTATCTATAGTTAGCGCTACAGTAGTTAAGTAACATTGTAAGTAAATAGAAAATATAAATAAAAATCAATGAGCTTGTCACAAATATGTATTTATTTAAAACGTTACAATATTAATTAAATATTTCGATAATCAAACGAAACTAAATGTGGAAAAATTGTTGACAACAAGAAAATTTTTACTTAAAACTATAATACTTTAGCGATAAGTACACGCGTAACCTATTTTCGTTCGGATACTTTACTCAATTCGTTTAAAAGTTATAAACTGACAGTTCCTTTGAGAAAACCACAGATAAAATATAGATCTATAATTCTATTTAATCTGTAGTGAAATTATATATTACAAAAGATTTTTTAAAGATATATTCATTAAAAAAATAGTTAATTATTTAAATATTAAACTCATCTACCATCTAAATTAATTTACATCTATCAGTTTAAAACTTTCAAACAAATTCTATTACGCTAAATATAATAAGGGACAAACATTACTATAATATGCAATAACTCCTAAAGGGATTTACAATGGTTTAGACAAGTAATGTGGTTAAATATTCATTTAGATCGGTAAATTGTACTAGCGTTTGAGGAACTTAGTGGTAAGAGAGACGGTGGGTGCAGCGAGGCGGTCAGCGGCGGCCGAAGCGGAGGAAGGAGTGGACGACGTCTTGGCGCTTCATACCGGTGTCGAGGAGTTGTGGATAGTCGCGTACTAAAGCTGAAATAAGCATTTAAATATTAGCTTCACGCTGTATCCTGTAAAGGAATGATTAAGACACTCCTTTCCATATGTGACATGTACCGCACAATATTCAAGGTCCGTGTTGGCGAACTTATCATCGCGCTTTATCTTGTTAGCAATCGAGGCAATGAAATTCGTCTGAGTGGAAATCGAACCCACAATCGTCGTGATTTAAGTTAGAGCCTATATTAGAGAGCTGCGCCGCGACTTTTCAGATAAATTAATTTAATTCTTTTCTGAAAGAAAATAGACCACTAAAGCAATAGGGGTAGAGTTGTAAGTATTGCTGCAGTATAAGTTTCATTACGATTTAAAACAAATTCAGTAAAAGTTCCAATAATCTGATTTGGTAATTTAGTTTATTTCCATCTATTTATTTATAAAAAAAATAATTTTAAGAAAACAACACCGATCAAATATCCTAACTATTATTACTCACAAATATATAATGACTATTATCAACTCACCCTGGTATTCCGGTACTTGTTCCCCAGCAGCTTCAGCATATAGTTCCAGGAAAGTGTTCAGTGCCTGGCAGAACCTCGCCGCGCGGGGGTCGTCCTCCGCCGCGGCGCACAGCTGCGCGGGCGCGGCGCTCACGTACGCCATGCCACACCATGATAGTACAGCGCACAGTACTACTACGCGGTAGGTTTCTACACTTCTGTAATAGATGGAAATAGTCTTTGTTTGTATAAGATTTTAAAGAATGTGTCAAATGGAATGGAATGTATTTTTTTAGCCTCACGCTGTAACAGGGTGAGAAAAGGGAACAGACTATATCAGACTTACAACAGGGTATACCCTGTTAATAAGGAATATGAAATGTTGATTAGAATAGTATTTTATTATTCAGATATTGTTATTGTTCTGTTTTTTTTTAACATTTAAAGTGTTATTTTACACTGAAAAATACGACGATATACAAAAGCATCGCTTTCGAGTCCGAATACAATAAAATACTATTCATATTGTTTTTTTAAAATAGACGAGACCGTTGTGGCACAGTGTCTCAGTGCAAACGGTTATAGACGGTTATAGATTCGATTTTTCGGTTTGGTAACAAGACCAGCCACTTAACACATTGTAGGATACACAAAATCGGGCATTGTATGAGGAGAAATATCTCATCCCTCTGCCTGTCTTAATATATGTGAGACACAAAATAAAAAGAGAAATATAATTTACATTTTCTAAAACAAATAAAAGACTTAAACAGACATATGAACATTTAAATTTAATATTCAAATTTAATTTATAACTATTCCTAAATTTAATAAGACCTGCCCACTACGTCTGGAATCTAGATTATATTAGATGATTCTATTAAGAAATTGGGTCGTGCACCAATTACGGGCGATGGTGATTGGTTACCTTGTGTTATTATACACAAGTCTCTTTGCTATAGTACGGTCAATGAGTCGTGGCCGCGCTGAACTTAGTTTAAATGACCTTTTGCGTATTATTCACTCGGTGAGAAAATTATTAGAAGTAAGAATATCGGCGAGAAAATATTGCAAGTAAAATCAAAGTTCAGAAAGTTCCCGAAAAAATCCTGTTCTATAAAAATAAATGGCAAATTTGATCAAATCTAATCTTAAGAAGTAAACCGCGTATAATTTCACTTTAAATACTACAAATATTTTATTAGAAACTTTATTTATCTTTACACTATATGTCGCATTTATAGCAGGGTAGGCAGAGGGAACCTAATAGTAAGACATTCCGTTCCCCACTTTCCGCCGAATTTTCGAGGCATTGCGTGTTGAATTGCAGAACTCAACGCCGCGCTTTTGCCTTGATACCAGATCGACGAAATGAAAATAATAATTAATTTCCCCGAGTCGGAATCGAACCCAGAACCGTCGCGTTACAATCACACACCCCTGCTCCACGAAGGGCTCATTGTGTCATAAATAATAATAAATAATAAGAGTCTTCTATCCCTAAACAAAAATCATGTAACATTTTTTGTATCTCGTTACCGAAAGTACAACATCGGAGACAGAATGTAAGGAAAATTAGGAAAAATGAATTCGCTAAGAGGTTTATATAGATATTGCTATCGAGAAAGTCAGGAAAAGCGTTGGACAATGTTTTACTAAAATGTTATAGTATTATTAACGGCTTAGTTACAGATGTGGGTTCTATTCCTACTCGAGGGAATGAAAAATTTGCATTTCAGTTGAGTTCTGCCTAGCCTAAACATAACACTAGGTTCCCTCCCCCTACTATACCAAAGTAAGTATGTATATAAGGTTAATAATTACTAATTACTTTTGTAATCTAATCATTACTAGTAAATTAAAATATTTAAACCGTTTTAAATACCAACAAACTAGAGGCACAAGCTCGTCATTATAAACACGACTGGTTCTGGGTTCGATCTACACTCGAGAAAATTAAATATTTATTTCAATTTGTATTTTAATTTCCGCTTTAGCGTACAGGCAAAGCACGGCTTCGAGTTCCGTCACTCAACTGGAAAATGGATAACGAAGTATCTTAGCATTAGGTTCCCTCTGCCTGCACAACTGTGTGCGGGATACAGCGTGAAGCTGATTAAAGAAAAACAAATTTATTTTAAAAACTAGAGTACCCAAATCCTAGAGCAAAATAGTAATAAGCACCAAGGCCGCGCCAAGAATTCGGTACAATCCGCGTTTTACAAACAATAAAAACCCCCAAATCGTAAGTCGATGGTGAAAACCGCAATATCGGCATACCGCTGATAGCACCAAATTTATTAAACTTTTTGTTTCCCGTAAAATGAATGCTACATTCAATAGTTTATTGTAAGAATAGATATATATTTACTTTTATTGTTTATTTATATTTAAAGAAAATAGTGGCCTTTGTGGCGTAGAGGGATAAACGTGAATATAAACGCGACGATTGTGGGTTCAATTCTCACTCTAAAAACTAATCATTTTGTAATTTAAATTTCCTTTCTTCTAGTTTACAAGGCAAATGGTGGAGTTAAGTCCGCCACTCAACACGTATTGTTTAGAAAATTGGATGGCGAGTGGGTAACGGAGAATCCTAACACCGAGTTGTCTTTGCCTACCTCACTATATGCGGGATACCTTAAAAAATACAAGATCAAAAAAAATAAAACATCAAAAATCTTCAACCAACTAAGTCAAAATCTCCATATTAAAGACAGCTTATTAATAAACCTAAATAAATATAGACTACGCCTCAATAACGTCTACTTTGCGTCCATTGTACTATCATTTTGAAGTCCACAAACAAGATATATATTATAATATACAAGTATATTATAATATAATACTGTGGGATCCCCATAATCTGTTTGTTAGAAGCTATAGTCTGTAATACAAGTATTAAATGGATTTAAGTTCAAAGCCGAAAGCTCTATCACGTATGAATTATAAGCTCATTAAAAACTTTTTTGATCGATCGCCATTTTTTGTATAAGTTTTTTGTTGATGTTTTGAAGTTTTTTGGGGGTTTTATCGGATATAGGCTTGAATAATGAAACTTTACCATTTTTGTATAGCATGGTAGGAAAGTACCGAGTGGCAATATTCTACGTTCTCCGCTTTACGCTTATTTAAAATTTTATGTGTTAAGATGTGTAAGCCATAGAAAGCATGTAAAATTAGAATTTACTATAACCTTAGAAGATACTGGTTACTTAGTTACAAATACGAAAATATTATAAACTAGAAATTTATTTTAAAACTTTTAACCTTAAATACGCTAAATTAAGTTAAATTTACGTTAAAAATGCTCATTTTAAAAAGAAAAGTTCTTTTCTTTATATAAATACAAAGAGGATGTGTAAAATACGAACATGAGCTTTTAAAAGAATTTTATTTAATAATGCACTACATACTAAAGCTCTTTCCTCCTTATATGAGTTAGATTACTCTAATTTCTTTTTTATTTAGCTTCATGCTATATCATGCACATAGCAGGGTAGAAAAAGGGAACCTGGGAACTTAGTAATAAGACACTCTGTTTGTATTAAGATCCACTTTTCACTAAATTCTGAAGGTATTGTTTGTTCAGTGGAGAAACCCAATGCCTCACTTTGCCTCATTACCAGAGTACCTCATTTCCTAAATGAAATATTGAATATATAATTTCATCAAATGGGAATCGAACCCACAAGCTATCGTATTTACAGTCGCACGGCTGAACTCCTTAAATTATTCTACATAAGGTCATGTTATTATAATTATCTATTAGTATGTATAATATGTTTGCATGTTTATAATATCCTAGTCCTCAACTGCAATTTTTTTCGTGGATTTAAATGGAAAACTCAGATTTTCCTGTTTCATCTTTACTATATAATTAACATATACATTTTTTTATTATATATATATTTTTATATCTTAATAAGCATAAAGAAAGTTTTTACGAAAATTGAACCTACACTACAAAAATATATTAAAAATTAATACAAACATACATTCAGGTAATTTTTTAACTGAGCAGTTAACGTTAAACAGTTCACGATTAGTTAGAACTGGTTGGAGTTTTTGTGTTCATTCCGGATCTCATGTCGGCAGTAATGAGATGAAATTTGAGGTATTCGAACTTTGGACGAGTCTTCTTAGGTATACCTTTTTTTATAAAAAAAATTTAAATCAGCTTCACGCCATCTCCTGCACACAGCGGACCAAAGGGGACCTAATGTTAAGATACTGCGACCCCCACTTTACGCCAAATTCTGGAGGCATTCCGTGTTGAGTGGCGGAACTCAACGCCGCGCGCGCTCTCAATAGGCGGATTTTATTGAAAAAAAAAGAATAGACAAAAAAGAGACATTGAGGCTATCTACTTAGTTCCACAAGAAACCATGATTTACTTAAAATATATAAATCGAGGGTAAAACGACCAAAGTCTTGCAAAACCTAATAGAACCAATATCAAATATATAATATGAATCTAGAATATCTAGAACTGCTAAGGCCTAACGTTATAAGAACTTATGAGAGTTATCGAAGAATGCGTTATTACTTGACATATGTATGAAGTTGTATGTAGCCGAGTTGTGGTTTAATATAACTTAGTATTACTTTACTGGCGCAGGGCACGAGTGCGTAAATGTTAACGCGACAGTTTGAGGGTTCGATTCCCATTCGAAGAAATCTCTTTCAACGCGCAATGCCCCTTGAATTTGGCGGAGATTGAGGAACGGAGGTGTTTTAATAGGAACAGACTATCTTAAAACTAGGTTCCTTGGGTCTCTCTGCCTACCCTGCTATATGCGGGATACATAAAGTAAAGCTTCCCTTTTCCATTAACTTAAGATTCCATACAATATTACGAAATTTTCGTAAAAGCTATGTTATTTCATAGAAATAAAAACATCAATATGTTAATAAAAACAGTAAACTTATTTATACCAGTAAGAGCAGTGTCGGGTAGCTTAAAAGCACATCGTACGCCCTTTTGACGTACCACACTGTGTTAATTTATCTTTTGTATGGCTCTTGTTTTTTTTATTAGATTCCTTTTAGTAATATAATACTTTAGTTTTCTTTTTAAATTATATATATTTACATGCAAAGGAAAAAATCGTAAACTAGTGATAATAACTAAGTTCTGGCGGAATGGCGATGCCAAGGTGTGTGAATGCGAGAGGTTGTGGATTCGTTTCCCACTCGATGTAATTAAATATTTAATATTTACATTTCCTGGTAACGAAGTCGAATCTGGTTCTCAAATTCCTCCTGCTTACCCTGCTATAAGCGAGATACTGCGTGAAATTAAAAATAAATAATTAGTTAAATAAGTAAATTATAATTTAATAAGTTACATATAAACTGAGCAATAAATGAAATTAAATTTAATTTCCATTGCTAAATGTAAAGAGATGCGTATGATACAAACATTAAAAAGAAATTTAAATTAATGCCCAAATACTTCATTATAAAATTATAAAATTGCAACATTCGTTTGAATCACTATAGAATACTTAGAATATACTTATGTAGATTTAAATCATATTAATCATCTTTTTGTATACTAGAAGAAAATATATTGACACAAAAAAATATGACGCATTTAAAAAAACATTAAAAGTTCAAAGAAATAAGATGACCATATAATGACTTATCCTGAGACAATCCTGATACATTGACTACCGTTATTATAGAACCTAACCGCAGATTAATGGAAATTAACCAGGGATTTAAATATATATTTTATATGTAAAACCCTGCTGATGATGAAGTAATGATATTTTTTATCAGCTGCAGCGGCAGAGGAAACCTGATTAAAACACTCCGTTCCCCACTTTCCGCCCAATTCTGAAGGCATTGCGTGTTGAATGGCGGAACTCAACGCCGCCCTTTGCTCTTACACAAAAGCGAAAAAATGGAAATAGAAATTTTAAAAAATATTTCATCTCCTCAAGTGGGGATCGAACCCACAACCAGTCAATTTTACAGCGAAGCTAAAAAAAGAAGGTATATATCCCATAAAATAATGGTAACCCTACATAAGAGTCCATGGTATAATATCAGCACAAAACTCGTTTGACCGCAATTCGACATGTGAATGCGTGTTCGGGGAATTTTCCCGCAGCCAGCGGGCAAACCCACGGGCCTTTGTTAGTCATACTTGAAATGTAAGTGTAACTAATTTTTGTATGGTGAAATACAAAAAAAATAAGTTTTAAGTTTTGTCACCAGGACAGTCGTGGCGCAGAGACGTTTGAATTTAATGGAGACAGGCTGTGGGTTGGATTCCCACTTGGGGGCAAAGATGTCACTCATCACGCATTGTTTCGAAAATAGTACGGTTTGTGGAAAGTAAGCGTTTTTCTCGCCTACCCTACATATATGCGGGATGCAGCGTGAACCAAAAAAAATCACAAAAAGTGGCAAACGGAAGGATTCATAAAAAATATTTTTAATAAGTCTACTTGTAAATACAGTATAGATGCCAGAGAGAAAAATCCTCATGTCCTCATTTAAATGTTTTAAGTGTTAGATTTAAAAATAAATAAGGAAGCTCTTTCTAAAAAGCTAAGTGGGTTTTGAAGTTTATTCCTTTTATAGATATAAAACATCTTCATCAGCCATTAGACTCTTATGAAGAAGTCTGTTTAAAAATAAAAATTTCAAGTATTAGAGTATTTATTGAATAATTTTTTACTCTATTCTTTTTGCCGATGGAAAAAAGAGTAGAGAACATGGTTCTGTATATATCCGCAAACTTAACGACTTTTCTAAGTCAAGTTTGAGAATCGAACCCAAAACCATCACGTTTACAATCACATGCCTGTACCCGTGCGCCACGATACGACTGGCCTCATAATAATATAATAATTATTATACAATTATTAATAATAAAGTAATAAATCGTATAACAATTAATCAAATGTATGCAAATCAAAATATATATATGTTACATAAATCGTTCGTTGACCGTAATTGTGATATTTATACATGTCTATTTATACAGCGCGTTGAGTACTTTAGTGTACTGAATGTCTAATTTAAGATATATCTTAAGAACTCTTCAATGATTTATGGACTAAATAATATATTATATTGCATGAGACGGTTGTGAGTTCGATTTCCACTGGGAGGAATTAGTTATTTTCATTTCCTCGGTACTCGCAATATATCGAAAGTTACGATGAAAAGGGGAAAAAAGTGTCTTAACACTAGGATCTCTAATAGGTATAATATTCAATGGACATTTATCAGGCAAGTTTAAATTACTTAGCAAGTAATTCATTGTGAGATTACTCGTAAATATACAAATTCAAGTAATAGCTTGGAAGTATTTATGTTTCCACTTGAGGGCTTCTTTCTAGCTAGCTTCGCTCTAAATATTAGTGAGCTATCTCTCTAAAATGAGAGCAATGCAATGTGTGTAACATATAGCTCAAAAAGCTTAATATATATTCGGCTATGAGCATATCATATGATGTTTTTATTAGAATAGTTTATTCAAAATAAGAAGTTATCTTTCATTTTGTTGAACTCTAATTACAAACAATGTACTTACTTAATATTTACAAATTCAGATTTTTTGTAATTTTTAATATGTTGTAAAAGAATTTTAAAACTGTAAATATATGTTGTTCAAAATTAAAAAAAAAAACATTTCAAATAAGTGATAAGCTGTTGTATTTTCCCATGAAAATTACCGAAAGTTCTCCATAATATGTATAAAAAAATGAAAATCGAAACTTTTCTCTCAACATTAAAGAAACCAAAGAAATAATATTAATACAATACTCACCTAAAACAAAACATGAATGTATCAGTCCTTATAAATCAACAAAAAATCACGTTTTACACGAAACACGGAATTTACCATTTTTTTTTATTTAAAATTTACCACATTTTGTAATATATTTTATAATGGTAATATTAACAATTATTTTTATATTTCTTCTCGATTATTAATAATTAATCTTATATTTCTATATAATTATTAATATTAATATAAAATAACGTATTTTTGTATATATTTTAGTGGCGCGCGCGCATCGCGAGGACGACGGAGGCTGACTTGGGACCCGCATTTGGGATGACTTAAAGAACGCCCGTATTTTAGAGATGCACTTTTGATATCGAATTTTCCGATACGCATCTTTTAGTGATGTGAAAAGTTCGATGAATTTAACGAAACGAAATAATCATTATTTTATCGATTACTGTATACATCAAGGTTGTAAGGAAAACTTAAACATCTATATCTAAACTTATAATAAAATTGTAACCGATTGATATATGTACATGAAAGAAAATGTGAGAAAATGTGAGAAAATTTATTATATAGGGATTTATCGATGTAGTGGAACCCAAAACAATTTCGAATTTTGTTTCTGTTTGTCTGTGCGTTTATTCACTTCACGCTAAACTGAGAATCGGCTGAACCGATTTAAGCGGAGTTTTCACTATTGTATTTAAGCAAACTGTTAATTTTATTTAAATAGTATTTGATTTGTCAATTTATTTATTATTTTCATACTAAATGGTTATAAGTTATTCCTTCAAATTGAATTGAACCTACAACGTCACTTTTTAAATCAAACTCTTTCCCACTGCGCCACAACAGACCAAATGATTAACAAAATAATTTAAATCATATATAACACTAAATAAAATTTTAAATTAACAATTAAAATTGCTGTTTTAAAGGAAATGTCTAAAAATATTAAATTAATTAGGTTTTATTTATTTAGGACGCGGAAACCAGTGAGTATTTAATTTACTTTAGTATAATCTTAGCAGAAAAGGGCTAATAATTTCATTATGTTACATGATGATTAATAGAGACGATGGTTGTGGGTTCAAATTTTGTTTTAAAAAAAGACAGTTTTATTCCAAGGAATATGTATATAGAAGTCGATGCAAGAATTTTTCTTTATTTCTTCGCTTCAGTAATGCGTGTAGAATAGCACACTATTGCCACTACGCCTCAATAATTAATTTAGAATTTAAAGATTGTTTTTTTAGTGTTACAAAGATTTTTTTAGTTTAAGCGTTTGAAAGTTTACATATTAAATCGATATTATCACATCACTATTGTGCGTACGTGCAAATTCGCACGTAAATGATCTATAAACGCACAATGAAACACATCACTATTAATAAACGTCTATTTTCTATAACAATGTTCTTAGTGAGGTTATTTTTACTCAATTCCTTTACTATGACTGTAAAAGCAACAGGTTGTGGCTTCAACACGCAATAACGCACGCACGCACGCTTAAGCACGCAATGCAACCAGAAATCTGAAAGTGAGGAACGGAAGTGTCTTAATGGAAACGGTCTTAACACTAGGTTCCCAGGTTCTACCTGCCTATCCTACTTATGTGCGGGATATAGTAAGTTAAAAAATTACTTCACTTCTCACAAAGGGTACTCTATTAAACCGTATATCATATTTCTGCAAGAATTTATTATAAAAAAACTTCATTTTAATATTTATATATTTAAAAATCACCCCGAAACTCGTCAAAGGATGTTGTGACGTCAAGTCTGAGTAATATGTCAATACCATTTCATACAATAAAAATTGCCAATTCGTTTGTTTACTAAGGCGTGACGTAAATCGCTTTGACTAGCGTTCGACATATCATGGCAGTTTGCTATTTTGTTTTTTTTTTAATAATCGTTAATTCTACACTTAAAACTAAAAATAATGTTTTTTTTGTAATCTATTAATATTGATTCAATAATGAAATATATAATTTTTATATATATATGTCTCGCAAATCGAACGGAAAGCGAGGAACAGAGTGTCTTAACACTAGGTTCCCTCTGCCTACCTTGCTATTCGCGAGATACACCGTAAAACTAAAGAAAGTACTCAACTCTATATCAATGCAATAAGGCATGAGAAAGTTTTCCACTATTTATATTAAAAGTAGGCTCTATGAAATTGAAATAAGGTTTATTTTCCTTTGTTCGAGGGAGATATTCGATTGTTAAATAGCTGATTGTATGATGAAAGAAATAAAATTGGAAAGTCCAAATTAAATTAGACTTTATTGTTTAAATTTTAAGATTGATTTTTATGTAAAGAGTAAAACTTCTTGGTAATAAGTTGCAATTGTTGTATTCAAATTGTTGACATTAAAAAAGTAAAGCTTCAAACGAGCCACTGTAAACACGATGAGTTGGGGGTTTGATTCCCGCTCCAGGGAATGAAATATTTAATATTTTCATTTTCTTCCTCAAGAGTGAGGAGTAACGAGGTAACGTTCATTTGGTGCAACAATGACAAATAAATAAAAAAAAGGTTCATGCCGTTTTCCG
The DNA here is from genome assembly GCA_016802625.1 of Heliconius numata. Lineage (NCBI taxonomy): Eukaryota > Metazoa > Arthropoda > Insecta > Lepidoptera > Nymphalidae > Heliconius > Heliconius numata. Next base: position 1,323 of record JAEBDU010002407.1, on the reverse strand, counting down.
CATTAATTAGTGGGCAGAGGCAACCTAGGGACTTGGTGTAGACACTTCGCCTTCATTAAGGCGATTACTGAAAAAAAAGTATTCTTATTTCCAAAATTAAATAACAATTTAAATATTATGGAAAACATTACTAATTACTTTTTTTCCTATAATTTTCTTTCTAGCAGATCCACTGCATCTTCTTACAAATTAACGGTTGCCTTGTACCTAGAGGAACTCCAGTCATTTAATCTTCTAAGTGCAGTTAATGAGAGAATATAATTGTTACCTACTTCGAATCTAAATTGAACTATTGTATTGTTTGCTTTTTTTATGTTTAATTTGTATGTAAGACAATTTAAATTAACTTTTTTTTAACGATATGTATTTTTTGTTTTTGTTGCACATTGCACATTGACATTACCAGAGCGAGAAAATGAAAATATTAATTCCAACATTTCCCCGAATGGGAATCGAACAGACAACCTATCGTGCTTACTGTCGCACGCTTGTGCCCTTGCGCCTAGGCGGACCTGGAAATTGATTATAGGTTCAAATCGAACATTAACACTTTCTTCAAAAACGTTTTCTAGTTGTAGTAGTAGTATATTAGAAAAATAAATCTACAAAATGTATGGTAAAGTTGGTAAAAAATAAGCACGAAAATCTTTCTTACGTATTATATTTGATGAATTAAGGGGCCCTATGCTTAAGTATGCACAAACATGAAACAAATTGATTGATCGTTTATAAAAGGCAAGTTGTACGAGGATTTCGAGATTGATGGTACGAGTATACATTGTTACATATAGATTTTTTTAAAAAAAGCAGCCCCAAGCATTTTCCCGCATAGCATAGTTAGGTAGATGGTACTTAGTGTTAAGACACTCCGTTGAAATTATTGAAATTTTCGTTTCATTGTGTGTTGAGTGGTGGAATACAATGCCGTGCTTGCTCTCCCAGAAGGAGAAAATTAAAATAATTTTAATATAATAAGGCCCTTGAGTGATAATCGAACTCACTACTATAATGTTAACGTTCATAAGCTCTCCTTGCGCCAAGACGGTTCCAATATTAATTTCCTTTACTTATCTACAGCGTACCTACTATAATCGATTCAAAATGCAGGAAAATTAGGAATTAGTCTTGACATTAGTTTCTCTCTGCCTACCCTGCTGTGTGCGGATTACAGAGCGAAGCTAAAAAAGAGAGAAAAGAGATTGCCTCAAGGGCTGACACCTCCATGATCTCAAGATAAAAGGATGACAGACAGACAAAATTATAATTACAATTAGTTCAAATAGTGCGAAGCTAAAGTATCTTTATTTAGCAACTAATCTTACA
>JAEBDU010002400.1:0-10950 GCA_016802625.1 Heliconius numata | reverse complement strand
TTGATTTACTATACAAATATTTAATTATATCTAAAATACCTAATATTCGTTTTTTAATATTTATACTACAATTTATTTCTTAGCTCAGTATAATGTTAGATGGTTCATATTAAAAAAATACAATGACGTAGAAATTTCATACGCTATTTAACCTCATAAATATATCAAAGATTTATGAGATTATCTTATTATAAGTAGAAGAGGATATTATTACCAAAAAAATATGTTTGTTTCCCTAATCTTGCTAACCAGCTTATCAATGCAGTGCGATAAAAAACTTATATAATAAATCACCAAGAGTTAGTTGGTCTTCAATAAAAAAACTTAAGCTGTTGCTATAACCAGTAGCATATGGCTTAACCGGATATCTTTAGCTGATAAGCATGTGTTGGTAGAAATGATAATTTTACGAAACTGTGGTAACCCCTTTGATTTTGACGTTATAATTATTATACATATTTTTTTTATATTTGGCTATATTATAAGTTTGCCTATGCCTTAGATTTAGCTTTGTTTTAAGTTTTAAAAAATAGTATAAAATAATCTTTCTATTTTAAAACTATTTTTATCACCACATAATTTTCATATTTTGCAGGCTATACCAAAAACCTAAAACAAGAGTCATTGCGCCTATGTTTAAAGACTAGTTGTGTATTAGATTCGAATACAACGATACAGTCTGTCTAATTAAATCCAGAAGTAATCTAGAAATATACAATGAAATATATATATTTTTTTTTTGTTTAAAAGTACGACTAAACACTCGCACTTTTATAAAAAATAACAATGTTGAGTACATTGAAACAGAAAAAATCAAATAATTGGCTAAAATATATATAAATAATATATATTTTATTATAATATACCGTCATGCCAGCCCACTTATTGAAGGTTAGTTTCGAGTGTTGATAAGTGATAAGTCCAAGTGTCGTGCGAGATTTGGCGTCGATATTTATCATGTCATTTCTTCGCAGAATTTTTTATACATATTTTTTATACAATGTATATTTTCTTAGTAATATTTAAATACATTATATAAAATACTTTTACATATTCATTAAATTAAAATTTCTTCATTAAAAAAATATAAAATACTTACTAATTAAAAAAAGAGGAATTTACATGACGTTTCCTTATCTTTGAGAACGAGTGCATTTTTGTAAAATTAATGTTTAGTATGGTATTTTTTTCGCTCTTCGTAACACAGTAAAGTATGGCGTTGAGACCCGCCATTCAATACGCAATTCTTCAATAATTCCGCGGAAAATGGAGAACGGCGGTGAGTTTTAACACTAGTTTCCCAGGTCCCTATTGCCTTTTTACGAGGTATAAAAAAATCACTTAAAAAATATAATTAAAAATTTTAATTGCGTCTTCGGCAATATTTTTAAAGTGCAAATACGTCATTGTTGCACCTAATGCAATATATTACACCTAATGCATATATAAATATTTCATATCGAAGTCAATATTAATTTAAAATTTAAACTCAACGCGACCTGGGGTTGATGCATGGCACCCATTGTTAATGGATCTTGTCACAGTAAATGAAGTAATATTTTAGTCATCCAGTTTAAAGGTGAGCCTTCGAAGATGTCACGTTTATATTATGTTTCTTATTAAATAAATTATTTAACTGTAACGTATTTTAATCATGTATGTTCAGGGGCCGTTATGACACACTTGAACGGTTGTGGGTTCGATCTCCATTTGGGGGAATTATATATACTCCATTCTTATTTCCGTTCTTCCCCGTTCCTCCGTTAATACCCCGGCTTACAAGGGGAAATATGAAAATTATTAAAAAATATATTCACCTAGTTGGAATCGAACCCAAAGTCATCTCATTTAGTCAATCATTCCCACCACGGCTTACATAATATATGGGCATATAGTTCAAATAGACCGAACAGGATGACTTAGTTACCTACTTCGTTTACTCTATTGAGTCTCATTAACAGGCGGTGCATCGTCGTTAATTTGACCTACGGTAAATATTACTTGTTATTTATTGTAATAAATAATCTTATTAAAACCTTAACAATATATGAATATGTATACTTTTTTCTTTTAAGATTTTTCTTATTCGAAATTCTTTGTTTTCCATTTGTCGAAGGAGGCTATAGCCTATAGGCTACGTTACATAATTCTATCTATCGAATAGAATTACCTCGGATATTTTAAAATTAAAAAAATAGTTTCACGCTGTTTCCCGCACACTGCGGGATAGGTAGAGCGAACCCAGTGTTAAGAAACTCCGTTCCCCACTTTCTGCCGAATTCTGGAGACATTCCGTGTTGAGTGGCAGAACTCAACGCCGCTCTTTGCCTGGACACCAGAGCGAAGAAATATAAACGTAAATAAATATTTCACTTCCTCGATTGGGGATCGAACTCACAACCGCCGCGTTACAGTTACAGCAGCAAAAATGGGGTAGGCTTGAGAGGCCGTCGGCAGAAGGCCCTTCTTAGGGATTCCAACCTAGATAGATTTAATTGTTTGAATGAAATCTATTTTAATTTAATTGTAGCTTTAATTAATTTTCAAAAAATTATAGCTTCTGAAGTTATTATTATATTAAATCAACAAAACAAACAAAAATAATTAAATTATTTAAATATTAAACGCATACGCGCTTATGACGTTGCATACTATAGTTAGATATTAGCGCCCGATTAGCATGTATTAGTCAATACATACAAGATGAAGATCTTCAAGGATTTGTTACAAGACGTTACGTCTTATTATAATACAGTTTTTTTTAATAAATTCTAATTAAACCTCTAATAATTTAATTTAATTTTAATTGCTATTTTTTTAATATATTTTTATGTAAAAGTTTGCTAAGTACTTACTAAGAACGCGCGCACGATGGTTGCTGTATCGATTCGAAATCTTTTTTAAGCTCGATTTAATTGATTTTTGTTACAGGTAAAACTAACTCCATAGAACATGGAGAAGCCAACTATGCACATGCTCTCCGTCCAGGAGAAGGGCGGAGAGACCAAGAAGACTAATCAATATATAGCTGCTGTAGCAGGTATGTAAACTATCTATCTCCCGCTTCTAGTAGAGTAGGAAAAAGATCTTAAAGTTAAGATAAAGGCTTTTTGTTTGTCATCTTCACCCCAATTTTCTTACCAGAGAAAATAAAAGTATTTCATTAGTCCGAGTGGAAATCGAACCCACAATGCATACAGTAAATAAAAATTTGGGTTATATATTATTTAAAACACTCGGTTTCATATCTGGTTATAAAATATTAACTTCACATTGTGTCTCCCATACAGCAGGGTTGACAGAGCGAATTAATAAATTCGTCCATTTTGTGGCTCTTGAATGAAGTCAAATGCAAGTAAAATTAATTTTTAACAAAAAAAAAACCGACTTCTAACAACGAACTAAAAAGTGAAAAATAATTATACAAAGATTTTAGAATTTTGAAGTAGAAGATAATAATAATAAAAAAAAAACAGTCGAATTGATAACCTCCTTTTCTTACAGAAGTCGGTTAAAAATATCTGTTTTGGACAGTTTTGGCCACAAATTCTCTTTTCCGCCATAGTTAGTTTCGATTTTGGCAAAATGTCAATCAAATTTAGGGCTGTGCTGAAACTCAGTACTTGTGGATTGTCAGTTTGGTTCGGTTTTGGTCTGAAAATGTTATTACTTTGCCAACTCTAAATCCTTAGGAATTGAATAGGCTACTACATGTATATAGTATTCAGTAATATTTGTGATTTATTATCTTTTATAGTAAATACTATAAAAGATAATTATGTATGTATATTTATATTTTTTATAATATATGATAACAGATGCAAAGGTCAATGTACATTACTGAGATAACTGGCAAAGTGTCAATTTGATCACAACTTTAATGAAGTAATATGTACTAATAAATAATTAATAGCGATAATATAGAAAGTACCCACATTCGAATTACTAGTTATTTTTAATTTAATACTTTTTATGAGAATTTTAGTTTGTTGAGGCCGTCATGGCACATCGAAGCAACGCGCGATGGTGGAGGAAATATTAAATTTAAATTCCCCGCTCTGGTAGACAAAGCACGGCGTTGAGTTCCGCCTTTCAACATACAATTTGCCGAAAAATTAAGCATAAATTGGAAAATGTCTTAGCATTTTTCCGTTATGCCGACTTTACTATGCAAGTGAAAAGCATCCTATATCTTATAAAACAAAGTCGCTTTTCGTGTCTGTCTGAACTTTCTAACTCTTCTTCTTCTAAACCACCCAACGGATTTTTATGCGGTTTTCACCATTAGGTCGAGTATTTCTCAGGGAAGGTTTATATATAGTTTATTATTTGTAAATTCTTATGTAACTTAACATAAATACGATAAATGTGTCTAAAGTCCTACCCGTTGAGACACTTTCGCGCATGCGCTGCTTTAATGGTAAGTACTACATGAAAATAATGTACTGGAGTATTGTTCCTCTTAATAAGATCTACAAAAAAGTCCGCGAGAGCATATTTTTATCTTTTATGGATAACGTGTAGTGATCATATTTCTGTCTAAAAATAGTAATTTCAATATATTTTTTATTGTGAGGGATATTTTTCCATAATGGTATTAATCCTTATCCTTTAAAATACTTTGTTAATTTTCTACATTAAACGAAAATAAAATTTGCTTTTTACACTAGTTCGAAATTGCGAATAGTATTACAAAAAAACGCATTTAATTGTTGACACATCCCGCCGTTGACACATCAGCTGTATGTTACTCAAGTTTCACTTATCCCTTACTCTCAGCATATAAATAAGTATATTAGTTACGTTGGCCATTTAATGAAGATCAAAACTGTCTTTTACTGTTTTTTTCATTTTAATAAGTACTTTAGAAGTTGTTATAATATCAAAACATCCTTGCTGCGAAACGCGCCCCGTGACGTTTTGCTTATACAAGCGCGTCATGAGCAGTCATCGGTGGTTCAGTGGTAGAATGCTCGCCTGCCACGCGGGCGGCCCGGGTTCGATTCCCGGCCAATGCATTCTATTTAATTTTCCTCACAGGCAGCCACGTAGTGCTTGCTTTACATCAGGGACAGAATACCCTCTTCAACATTAACCACAAGCTCGAAAAAAAATACCCGCCCGCTATAGAGGCATAGCAACGAAGATTTAGATGCGTTTGCACGTATTGGATAATTGGAGTTGAATGTATTATTTCAGCGCGATATGTTTGGTTTCATATTTTTTGTAGTAGTTATTAGTAGGTAGGCTTTTGTTTATAATTTCTTCCGTTTAAAAATAGTCATTTAACTATCTAAAAATAGACATTTAAATATATTTTAATAAGTACTTGAAAAGATTAGTAGCACAAATTTAAAATTACGGTACCTACTAAAAAATCCTTGCCGAGTAAAACAATTGGAAAATCCTTATTGAAACTACAAAAATGCGGGTTGCATTAGGGTTCAATTAATTTTCACATTATCTTAAGTGCTTTGCAAACATACATTATAATCCAGTAGTAAAAGCGGGCGAAGCCGCAAGGGGGTCGCTAGTTAAACTATAAAATATTACTATTTCATTACAAAATTGAATCAACATAAACGAAATCGCATCAATTGACCCCGCTACTAATGAAATTGCACTGAATGCACACAGACTGCGCACAGACAGAAATAACTCCGTATAAACATTTGGTACGATTTATTATATAGATATCGGTCAAGACGAGAGCAATGCGATGAATGAACTTTTATGTTTGTGATATTTATTATGTTTAAATTTAGTTTTGCACATTTTTTAAATAAAGATATTTTTACTTATATTTTTTTATAGAAAGAAAATACACGAAGCCAACGTGGATTGTGATATACGATAATAACAAATTCGATGTTCACTCTTGTCAATTTATTTCTTGAGCTTAACCCTGTATCTTGCAATATACTAGGATACGCAGAGGGAGCTTAATGTTAAGACACTCAACTCTCCACTTTATGCCGAATTCTGGATTCTTTCCTTTGATCTGAACTGTAACTAACATAATATTATATTTCCATTTTCAGCGGCTATAGGCGCAGTGGCTGCTGGGACGATCTTGGCGTGGACGTCCCCCGCTCTCCCCCAGCTGGAACCGCCCAAGAATACCACACAGAACTCATCCACGCCCTTAGAAAGGGATGTTTTTGCTCTCAACGAGACATACAACGTGACAAATGTAACAAAAGTTTTACGCAATTCCTTGGGACAAGAGGCGGCTTTTTTGCTAGATACTAGTGAAAGTAAGTAAATTATTATTTAGTATTTGAATGATTTCCAGGGGTTTGAATGCGTTCCAAGAGGCACGGGATTCGTATCCTGCTGCAGTCGAATTTTTATACGTTGCCTTTTCTACCTTCAATGTGGACTAAAAAAAAAAACAAAACATAAATTATCAAGACTCTAAACTAAGACTTTAGAGGCACGTCTCGAAATATTCAGCCGTCTCTATAAATACAGGCCACACCCACAAACGCTACGTATTTCTGGAAGGTTGCCAGACATTGGACGTCAACAAGGTTACGCACATTGTCTTTTATCACATGATTGGGGAAATTATGCTTATTTTCGATATAACTACTGAAAAACAATATATTTTTGTTATAAATTTTTTGGCAGCTTGAAATATTAATAATAGGTTTTGAGTGATATTAATGAGTTATATTTTTTCTTACACGTTTTTGTTATTCATTAACTGTTAAGTCTGTATATTTTCAAGAGGTACTTTATAATGAACTTGTTAAACAATTTTTCAAGTCAGCCATTTTCAAATATATCAATTTAATATTTCTCAAAGTCATTATTTCTCAACATCTACATTACATATACCTTCTTACTACTTAAAGCTATTTTTACAAAAAGCATTTAGTGTTTGTTTTGTTTCTATCATTGTACAAATATATATATTTTTACCATTTTAAAGCATTTGTTCGAACAAATTGCTATAAATAAATATTAATAAACTGTGCTTTCTTTACTATTGTTCTAGGTATGGAGATTATTTAAATGATAGATATTTTTTTATGAGAAGAAAAAGTAATATAGATTTGAATATAATTATGTAGTTCAAGCGGGCGAAGCCGCTAGTGGATCGCTAGTTTATAATAAAATATTATCTTTCTTCTAGGTTCCCTGGTTTCATCAATCCTAGCAATAGGCGCGGCTATCAGCGCTCTACCCGTGGGTGTCCTCGCGCAACGGTTCGGGCGGCGACCCACCATCCTCGTCCTAGCTCTACCGTTTTTGATTAACTGGTTGCTTACGATCTTTGCAAATGGTGCTGGCATGCTCATCGCTGCTAGGTTCTTCGCTGGACTTGCAACTGGTGAGTTGACTAAATTATATTTTTTTACAATTTAAACGCGACAGTTGTGAGTTCCCAACTCGAGTCTTAACACAGGGTTTCCTCTGTCTCTCCTAGTGTATGCGGGATACAACGTGAAGCTGATTACGTAAATCCACCATCCATCTAATTGTAATTTAAGCTGACCTTATAAAATGTTTGTATTTTATGCCTTACATAATATGTATTTTTATTTTCCCAGGCGGTATATGTGTAGCAGCGCCCATGTACATAGGAGAAATTGCTGAAACCTCGATCCGAGGGTCTCTCGGCGCCTTCTTCCAACTCTTCTTAACTGTGGGTATCCTGTTCACGTTCGTGGTCGGCGGATGGACGCATTGGCAGACTTTGTCTATTATATCTGCTGTGTTCCCTATACTTTTGGTTGCTGTGTTTTGGTAAGTTAGCTTTTTTTCTATTTAGTTTTGCGCCATCAGGTACCTATTTTGCGTTATGAGAGACAATTGGCATACATCAGTCAATACATACTACGATTATAGGTTCGAACCTAAGGAAGCAAGGAAGGATCGAATACTTACCTTATCTAATTTGCGTTATTTTGCTCTACGTAATTCCACTATAGAGCTAATACGTAATTTTATTCCAAGAATGCACCTAAAAAAAACCTGAATTAGTTATACATAGTTAAAAAAACATAAAATCAGCTTCACGCTGTATTCCACGTGGAGTAAGGAAAGCATAAGGAACCTTTGTGTTAAGATACTCCACTCCTTTCCGCCGACTTCCGAAGGCATTCGTGTTGAGTGACGGAACTTAATGCCGCACTTTGCCACAACACCAGAGTAAAGCAATGAAAATATTAAATATTCCATATCCTCGTTATTAGTTATTTTCTTTTAATTTCAACGAAAATGTTATTATGATACATTAATTTTATTTTTAACTTTTCTGATAAAATTGCCCTTATACATTTACAGGTGGATGCCAGAAACTCCCCAATATCTATTAGGCAAGAACCGCAGACGTGATGCTGAGAAAGCTTTGAGATGGCTGCGAGGACCCGACGCTGATCTTAGCGCCGAATTGGAAGATATGCAGAAAGATGTAAGTATATATATATTAATGTTTTATAACGTAATATTTATATTCACGTGATTTTATATTATTAAATCTATCGTGTGTTGGTTGTGATTCTCTGGTAAAAGATACCATTGCGCCGAGTTGCGCTACTCAACACAACAATGTCTTAAATTGGAGCGGTGTATGGAGTAAGGTGTTTCTTAAGACTAGGATCTCTCTGCCTCACTTACAATATGCGACATAGCATGAAAATAAAATAAACAAATATTAGATCAATGGCAAACTCCTCGAGACCATCACAGCTAAGTAAACAATCCCGTAAATATTGTCAGCTAAATTTTTAATGTCCACTAACAAACTCTTTTTTTAATTCCAGGTCGACAACTCATCACGTCAAAAAGCAGGCGTATTAGCAATGGTTACAAATCGAGCCTCTCTAATGGCCCTTATCTGTTCCCTCGGCCTCATGTTCTTCCAACAGTTCAGTGGAATAAACGCTGTCATTTTCTATACAAATAACATATTCCAATCTGCCGGATCAGATATCCCTCCAGCAATTGCCACTATTATCGTTGGTGTCGTTCAAACTATAGCTACTTATATATCTTCTCTATTAATAGAAAAAGCCGGTCGCAGGATTCTTCTTTTGCAAAGTTGTATCATAATGGGCGTATGCTTGATCATTTTGGGTGCATATTTCAAATTGCAAGAAAATGGCGCTAATGTAGGCCCTGTGGGCTGGTTGCCTTTAGTTTGCTTGGTTTTGTTCATCGTTTCCTTTTCCTTGGGCTTCGGTCCGATACCTTGGATGATGATGGCCGAACTTTTCCCAGTGGAATTTAGAGGAACTGCATCAGGAATAACTGTTATTACTAATTGGTGTTTAGTTTTCGTTGTGACTTTATGTTTCCCGTTGATGAAAGACGCTATTGGTATCTACAGCTGTTTCTGGTTCTTCAGCGCTTTCATGATTGTTTGCGTTTTCTTCGTGTTCTTCTTAATTCCTGAAACTAAGGGGAAAACTGTATCGCAAATACAGACTATACTCGGCGGTTCAAAGTAATTGTAGGCTTCGTATCAAATACTCAATGTCGTTTTCCATTTGCGTGATGTTTGAGGCATATCATGTTGCGAGATTTCTTAAGTTAAAATTGGTTTGAATGTTAGAAGAGATTTCAATAATTTATGAATTAAAATAAAGATGGCTTGTGATGATTAATGTATAACCTCAATTTTATTCATAATAGATACCGTCTATTTAACCGCCATCGAATGCTTGAAAAGTAAACCTGTACATTCAGGTGAAATTAATAAAAAAATCTATGTTTTATTAAATCCACCATTGCACTGTGATACGCATTTTCCAAATATTAAATATTTTGGGATCTCTCTACGTCATTTCAATTATATTTTATAGATTTTTTAGATTTAAGGAATATACAAACATACCTACATAAGTACATACATTATGTGTTCATTAAAATTATTACTACGCCCGTTTTATTGATATTTTCATTGGATTTTGGAATTTTATGTCGGAATTAGGAACATTGTGATTAACTTAGAACAATATAAGATTTTTAAGTACTTATTAGAATAAAACGTGCCAAATATTTACTGTAGGTTTCTTATTAATAATATTTATACGAATGACAATAAATTTGCTTAATTTAATAATTAATTTAATAAATGTTACTAATAAACTAAATACTTTTTATAAGTGACTATCAAATGTTATTAGAATTGGATTGGTTGTTGTGTTGTTGAAATTGTATGTTAATTATAAAATGAATAAATTAAATATTATACAAACTGTTTTTTTTATTTGCTTCCTCCTTCATACTTTATCAATCTCCACTCAGCTTAAAGGTAGATAGTAAAAACTTAGTGCTAAGAAGACACTCCGCTTCATGCAGCGCTTTATGAAACAAAAACTTTTATTATTTCCACGAGCACTAAATGCAGTAACTGTTATATAAAAAAGTTATTATAAAAAAATATGTGTTGGTAAGACTCAGCCATTATCAGCTTTAAGCTTTTTTCCTCCATAATATGGCAAGTGGATTCTAGTTTTAAGAGACTCCGTTTTCCACTTTCTTCCCATTTTTTCTGGTAGAAACCAGAGTTGTCAACATATAACTATTAAGACCGACGTGGCGTAGTGGCACAAGTTTGCTGTACTAGTCATGTGTCGAAGCGTCAGTTGTGTTAAAACACTCCGTTCCCCGCTTTCCACCATTTTTTTTTGTTTTCAAATATAGCTCCCCATAGAAATCTTATTGAATTACGAGAATGTCATTCATTTACTCTTTTAACCGTGCCGTGCTTTAGTTCTCGAATTCGGTTACTAAGGTAAACGTAATTACAACCTCTTTTAACTATAATTTATGAATATATCGTCATTATTATGGATAAATGAATAACTGTCAGAATATTAGAATAAAATTTTCCGTGGTACTTTCAAATTTTTATATAGTGCTGAAAATTTTAAATTACTGAAAAATAAGTGTTAGGTCAAAATTTACCGTTTCAAGAATGCAAAATCGATATGA
>JAEBDU010002388.1:0-10613 GCA_016802625.1 Heliconius numata | reverse complement strand
TAGATCCACAATTATGAAAAAGATTAAATATTTGCAAAAGTTAAACTATTGGGTTTTATTTATTTTATTTATCCTATATTTAAATTAAAATTATTGTTACATATACTTTAGTTTTTAAAATTAATTATAATTCCTTTTGTTAAACTACTTTATTTGGTAAGTTAAGTCTAGTTTTTGTTGTCCTTAATTATCTGCTAGGTGAGGGCCGGGACCGCTGTCTGTAAAAAGAATATTTAATAGTCATATAGTATATTTTTCTACAATTTAAATTAATTAAGAGACTTCAATAGAATAAGATTTTAAATATCTGTATTAAAAATAGAGTGAGTCATTAATATATAACTTTATTGCAAATAACTTAACTCTATCGTAGAGGTAGAGACACGATAGAGCCAACAGAGTATCTCACTATAAACATGATGGATGTCAAAGATGATTCACAATCAGAGCAATGACATTTTTAAAGCCCTTTTCTTGCAACCTGCGTCACTTCGACACGCTGTTTTTAATCAGCAACTCTCTGCCTTCCTGAAGTGGGGCTGAGTAGGTAAACTTAAAAAAACTGTACCTTCAATTTCCGCTTTAACATTCTTTAAGCCAGTTTTGGCTTTCTCCAGCGCCTCCCCAAGCCCGGTCTTGATCTGACTAAACTCCTGAGTAACGAGAGACAGCCTTCCTAACAAGTAGTTTAAGTTGTCGTCCACCTCCGCCATACGTTTCGTGATCGTGCCCACCTGGGAATTGTATCACATATGTTTAATATTGAACCTTATTACAATAAGTTAAGGTCGATTTCAGCTTACCTTGTCTTTCATGCTGTCCAAAGTGGAGGAGCTTCCATTAATATATTGTGTTGTTTGTTCCTGTAGATACAAATCAGCTGTTAATTAATTAAATTTAATGGTTACAAGCTAAAATATGAGTCACGTGTTTTTGTCACCATTACATAGTTTATTAAGGAATTTTATTGCAAATACCTACCTACACAACATGTTAATAATTTATGAAAAGAACAATTTTTATTTAAATATAAATGATGATTTGATTAAGTAACTTGTCAAAGAAGGATGAAAATATAAATATAAATAAAAATAAAATTTTTAGAAATAGAGAAGCTAAAGAAGATAACTCGGAAACAGTTATCGCATTTTACATTAGCAAATTTTGGTATGAGAATTTAATATTTATTTATTTATCTTTAACTTGGAAGATACTTACAGTAAGTTTGTCCAGAGCGGCGCGGCTGGCGGTGAGCTGCTGGTACATGACGCCGATCTGACGCCACACCTGTGCCATGCCAGACTCTATCTTAGTACTCACGTTGTGGAAGGTAAGGTTCTGTTTGGCGATCAGAGACGATTCTATTTGATCGAATCTGAAAACACGAGAAACAGTTAATGAATTAAAATATGATATATATTTATGCGTATAGACTTTTATATAAAAGTCTAAAGAAAAAGCTTTCGTTGAATTAAGAACATTTTTTTAAGTTGGTTAAAAATAAATGAGTAATGCAAATGATTATATATGTTTATGGACATTAGTGTTGCACATTATTAATATTAGCTTAATTTTGAAGGATTTTGTTGGGTTCTTTGGTTGTCTAATAGGAATTAAGTATAAAATATTCATAAAAAATATTTAATTTTATTCACCTCTGTGATATAGATTTATTCAATAGATTGCCTTGCATTCTAATAAGCTCGCTGACTTCAACTGAAATTTGGTGGACACCGTACTCGATGCGTTTCTTAGTTGCGATGACGTTGTCCGCAGTTTGAAGCAGCAAGTGTTCGTTTTTGGAGAATGCTTGCAACTAAAATAGAGAAATAGAATATATGAGATTTTTCATACTAATAGCAATTTAAATAATGATATTCGAGGCATTTATAACACTCATTAATTCCATATATACCTCTGTTCGCAACTCGTCGTAGCTGTGCTGTATATCGGTGAACGCGCGTTCACTCATGGTGTTGCCCTGCGTCAGACTCTGCTGGATGTCTTCATTGGTGGCCACCAGTCTATCACCCACTTCGTGCAGTTTCATATTTATTTTCGCTACAGCTGTAATTATTTTTGACAAATAAAATCTAGTTTACCGTTAAATTAGATTTGATACATCTGCACTTTGCTTTGAAATAGGTGGAGACAGATGATCACAAATGACTATTCGATGATACTGCTAAACTGTCAAAGGAAAATATTTTTTTAGCTTCCCGTTGTAGTTCGCATATAGCAGGGTAGGCAGAGGGAACTAGTGTTAAGACACCCCGGTACCTGTTGGGATGTTATAAGTAGTGCATGCAGCATGTTGCACTTACCCTTTTCTTGGTCTCCAGTGAGGTTAGTCTTCAAATCCGCGATTGCCTCGAGCGTATAGTTGGTGCTCCTCTGCAAATCGGCAAGACGTGGCAAATCCTTCCACATGCTCTCCGCGTCGGAAAGCAAATGTTGGATTTTGCCGATTTCTTTTTCTTGTCGCTCCATAACTGATGCGCAACAAGAATTTTTCATGTTTTAAAAACAATATGGTTAGGTTTTTAAGTACTTTCATACTCTTGTTAGATTTATAAGATTAAATCATTTTTGTAAGTTTAAATTGTAAACAAGTTGATTAACGTTAGATTTTCCATTCTATTCATGTTAATGGGCGGTATGTGCAAAACGGAGTGCTCCGTCACTACATTCTGTTTAGAACAAAGCCAGGAAATTTATTATACATTAAATAATTAATGTAACACTTACGTAACAGACACAAATCAAATAATTATAATTAAATATTTATTTATTGATTAACTACTATCGTTCAAGAAATCAATTGGTACAGTAGGTCATGATTGACAAGAGCAATATGTAACTAATAATACCTAATACAAATATAAGATCAAATGAATTCGCTGTTTCATGTCCGTAAATGCGGTTCGAGTGGGTCTAGAGAATGCAATAAACCTATTTAGATATAAAGCCCATGCAAATAAGTAAAGCATAAGTAATCAACTAAGTTATCGGTACAAATGGCTAACTTATTTTAAGGTATGACGTTGTTTATTTATGTTTTGTAGCACTGCATTCTGCACATAGCTGGGTAGGCGAATGGAACCTGGCAACCTTGTTTTAAGGTACTCGGTTTCAATTTAGACATTTGCGTACCCCATTTTCCTTTGAACTCTGGAGATATTTCAAGATGAGTGGAATACAACACCGCGCTTTGCCTCGTTACCAAAGCGTGGCTATAAAAATTAAAAAATTTAATTTCCTCGAGTGGGATCCAACCCACAACCTGTGGCTTTCACAAGTGCACGCTTGTGCCCCTACGCCGCGATTGGCCTTGAAGGATTAAAATAAAATGATATTTTATATTCAATACATTTTAGATGGTAAGTATTTTTGTATAGCTCCATTTTAAAATGTGTTATGAAATAACCAGAAAGTTGTCACGACTTTTTTTAGCAAAAATAGTTCCGTTATCACTTCCATATACATGCATTAGTTCGAAAGTCAGTTCACGAACGGGAATGATGTCACCGGGGGCATTCTTTTACATAAGTAATTGAACAAAATCAACCAACGTTTTTCACATTTTAAAAGTATTATTCCACACTTAGAAAAGAAAAATACTTATTTTGAATACAAATTTAAACGTAGCGGGATAACCAGCGCCTGTTGGTTCCCAATGTCAGGTTAAAAGTTTGTTTGAGAAAGCGTGATCAGGACACGATCTAAGAGGCGAAGGTTCAAATCCCACAACGGTCAAATTTTTATACGTTTTCTAAATAAATATTTCTTAACTAACGTTGTCCTCATAAGATATCTAAAACTTTTTAATATCTCATTTATTTTAAGATCTTCTTACTGCTACAAAAGACAGCAATTATTCTTAATTACTAAATGTTAGAACACCTTACCTTCCGTCATCTTGCTGTGCCATGCTTCATCAGCTAATGAAACCTCGCTGAGTGGTACGAAATCAGTTTGCACTTTACTTGCAGTGCCGTTATACTCGCTCAGCTTTAATTCGTATTTGTTAAGCAGTTTCTCAGCCTCTGATATATGCCGCTCAAATGGATTGATATCTGGAGTGACATCCAAACACATAGCTTGTAGAGTTTCCTAAAAATTGTATTATATTTTAGTTAGTACATACATAGATGTTTTTGGCAAGGTATGCTTAAAATTCAATTGCTATTTACTTTGTTTGATATTTAAACTAAACTAAATTTGCATTTATAATAAGTTTACCAACTTTACTCAAACTATTTTTCAAATCTTGTATCTCAAGTTTCAAATTATCCAGTTTAGCGTCAGTCGCGTCCAAACGCTTGCTCAGCGCGTCATTCTTGGCGGTCAAGCTATTGTCCATTTCCTTAGGGCCACTGTTCTTTTTCACATTTTCTTCTACTAAAGTTGTAAGTGACTGTAAAGACCTTTTTATGTCTTCTAAAGCTTCATGTGTCTTCTTCTGAGTTTCCTTCTCCTTTTCTTCCTTCTGTTACAAATGAAAATTAATGTGTAGGTAAATCCATTTATGTTGTCAAATTATTAATAATTTCTTTTTTTAATTTATGATAAAAAAAACTAATGACATCAAAGGATTAAAAATAATAATACCTGTAAAAATATATTCTCTACATTATAGAGTCTTTCGTCTAGCCTCGATATTGTGCCTTTCATAGTTTCGAGATTTCTATGTTTCTTTTCTAACCCTGTTAACATTTTTTTTAGTTGCTCTCCGAGAGCCTTCTCACGATACTCGTGTCGTTCTAATTTATCCTCTGAGATTCTGAACATGTGGACTAGAGACATCATTGCGTCGCGTATGTCTTCGTGTCTGGAAAGCATAAGAAAGTGAAATAAAATTTCATAATAAAATGTTTAATAAAAAAATAACAATAATAAAATATTATTTTGCAAACATCGAAATTAATATTTTTGGTATAGGCCTTGTAAACTGATCTATATTTTAAGAGTACCATTTCGTAAGTAGGTAGTTATCCTAAATAGGGTCAGCTTGTTCAATTGATTAACTAAGGTTGATAAGTTTATTTATTATAGTTTAGTATTGCGCACAATTATGCATTTTAAACGAAAGTACTCTTAATAAAATAATATATCTATTATCTAAGTACTCTATATCCTATAGATACTAAATTTATCTAAGCGATTTACATTAGCAATTAATAGTAAAATGACGTAATATACTGTGTTCATTCAAAGAGATTCACTGTATTTATATTTTTTAACAGGATAGGCAGAGTGTATCTAGTAAAACACTCCATTCCCTATTTTCCGTTGAATTTTGAAAATATTTCGTGTTGAATAACGGAACTCAACGCCGCGCTTTGCCTCGACGTCAGAGTAAAGAAATGGAAATATATTTTTTTCATTTCCTCGGATCGGGATCGAACCCACAACCAGTCGCGTTTACAATCACACACTTTAACCTTTGCGCCGCGATTGACCTGGCTGGTATTTAATTTATAAATTAGTACTTAGTTATTGCTTCTTTTTTTACACAGTGTAAATGCGTGTGACAATGTTGTCATCTAATATACCTACTAAGAGAGATCTAACACATCTCTCTACTATTGGTGTTCCTAAATAAATAAAAATAGTGATATAACTTGGCAAGTGTTCATAGATTACATAATGACCCTTAGTTTCAAACTTTTAACTGCATATAAGACACTTGTTGATAATACACACTACAGCAAACGAGAGAAAGGCATTTTTACGCAACTTACTTATATCTAAAGCTAAATTAAAATTTAATTCGATCTTTCTTATAAAGTTACGTAAGCAATACAAAACACATATTGCAGTTGTAGATATATGTTTACTAATAATTTGGGTTTCCTCTTAACAACGTTCGTTGGCAATTTATTTATGTTTTGAAAAGGAAATGCTGTATTGCCTTACTAGTAAACATTGCGAATACACTAAAAAAGGATATTTAGTATTTATTGTTATTGTATATAGCGGATATTTAATTGAAATGCATATTATTATTTATAGGCTATGTAAATTATGTATTCGTTATATCTATATAGAAAAAAGAAGACGATACGAAACGACTAAAGGGCCTAGAGCAGAATATCAGAGTGATTTATTAGTAAGTTTATATTTCCATTTCTTCGCTCTGGTGTAGAGGCAAAGCGCGGCGTTGAATTCTGCCACTCAACACGCAATGCCTCCAGAATTCGACAGAAAGTGGGGAACGGAGTGTCTTAACATTATGTTCCCTCTGCCTACCCTGCTGTGTGCGGGATACAGCGTGAAGCTGTTTTTTTTTTATTTATATAATTCAAAATTGATAAACAACAGGAAAATAATAAAATAGATACAAACATTTGATGTCCGTTAATTAGTTTACGCGTTTAAAATATACGCCATAATGTTTTATGACTTCAAATTTAAGATAGAGTCATAAATGCCCTAAACAAACAAATAATGACGGCATTGACATCATAAAAATATATTAAGATGCAAGCGTTTAATAATAAAATCTTTATATCGTTAAAAGATCAACGATCTTTACTGTCGCACGCTTTTCTTAGAGAGCAGGGTAAGTCTCTTCGTTCTCCAGCTCTCAGCTTATCTTGTCAGAGCAGAGAGATGAAAATAAGAATGGAACTCATAGCCATGGTTTACTCATAGTCAGTTGCTTCCACTGTGCCACAAAGGACTTAATAGTTACAATAAAATCGTAACAGATCGGTGCCGGTATATAATGAAAGATACATATTTATGCCCAATGGAAGCAATGCGTTTGTGGACACTAATATCAAAAATGACTTAAATTAAACGATTTTAATGCAGTTTTCACTATTGTATTTTGGCAAACTTCCCTTACTATTAAGTATTTGTTTAATTTTAATCGGTTCATTTATAAAAAAAACTATATGAATATAAAATATTTTCTTTGTCCAAATTGTAACAAAATAACTGAATTACCTGAAATTTAGTATTACTTCATATCGTCTTTAAAATTATAATGTTATTAGAACACGAAAGTCCTCCATCCAGGTTACTAATTAAATAATTGTGTACTTAACAATTTTAATATTTTTATTATATTTAATTTAATATATACCTTATTTAATATTTTAGGTAGGTACCTATTGATAAAATAGCATTTGAGTATTCCTATGTACTTGAAGCTTTTTTATTATAAAATTAAATGTAATATAATTATGTTGAAATTTTCCATTAATTAGTCAAAACAAAAGATACTTGTCTTAATAAATATATTTTAAACTTTACCTCTATTAATGAGTATTTCCTTAATTAATTAAAACTTGGTATGGACAAGTTTACCCATATATGGCCTATTATTTATGCTCATCCTACTCTTATCATCTTCAATACTCAACGTCAATGCTATTTATGGGTTCTTGCTCTGGTTGTTTATTTTTGCTTGCAAAGGGAACCCATGAATCATCCACGAGGAACAGGAAAGGAACAATTTGTTTACCTGGTAGAAACTATGTAGGTACCTATTTACAGTTTTATTAAAGTAACGGTGGCAGTGTCTCCTCACGAACATCGAACGCTGCCACACATAATATACTAGGCGGCCGGCGTAGGAAACTTATAAGGTGCATAAATAAAAAGTTTTTAAGCACTAATTAGGATATGATTATCATTCCTGCTTATATTATTATTATTTGTGTTATTGGAAAATTTATATGCGGCGTTGAGTTCTCAACTCACTCAACACGCAATGCCTCTAGAATTCGGCAGAAAGTGGGGAACGGAGTGTATTAGCACTAGGTTCCCTCTGCCTACACTGCTGTGTGCGGGATACAACGTGAAGCTGATTTATTTTAGAAAATTCATATGTTTCCCCGTCCTAGGGAAAAATCTCATATTATAATTTATAATTTAGAGTTTCCTAATCAACAATATTTATGCAATTAATGTAAAATGTACGAATATGTGTTTTCATTGTTGCCTTAAAACTTACGTGACATTCCTGGCGTGAGTTTCGCCCGCTACCAGCAGCACGGCGGCCGCCACCCATAACAGTCTCTGGAGACAAAAAGTAAATTGATAATACTTCATTTATATGCGAATTTGAAATAAACGTGTAAGTTTATTTCTTTTCCCTTATTGTAGTTATTTTGGTTGCGTGTGACGGGAGTCTTAATTTAATTGTTCATTTGGAGAATAATAATTTTAATAGCATTTTATGGTATTTAGAATTTTCAGAATAGATATAGAGATAGAAGTGTTTGTTCAGTATTGTCTATTAACAATAACTACAACTAGAATGTAAATTAAAAATATATTAAGAACAAATTTTAGACTATCTATCTAATTTTATTATTTTTATAAGATTTATTAATTGACTAGAGACCCGCGGCTTCGCCCGCTTAAACTACTGAATTACTTACTTAGTTTGTCTGCGCGTTTGTTCACGCTAATCTCTCAAACGGTTTGACCGATTTTAATGCAATTTTGACTATTGGATTCTGGCAAGCCATTTAACATGTAGTATTTGTTTTATTTCGGTCGGTTCATAAAATTGCTATAAATAACTTTTTTATTCAATTGGCTGAAATTTTACCTACTTTTCAATATATGTTTTTATTTTAGATATTGAGAAATAAAGATTTTAATATGATTGTATTATTATAAAACTAATGTAACGCAGATTAATAAATCAATAATGATATGTTTCAAGCGGGCGAAGCCGCGAGCGGGTCGCTAGTTATTCAATATGCGTGTAGACGTAATAAACAAACCCGTAGTGTTATCTCTTGCGGTCATATTAAAGTCAGAGTCGGCTCCAAACGGCTAATTATTTCTGGGTGGTACAAAACGTCTCTCCGCTTATCTCAGGTATTGTGTTGCCATCAAGACTAAATAAACTCCTTGCCTTCATTATTTCATATGAAAATTGATTTTTTTTATCTGATTTTACTTTTTTTTTTCTCTACATAATATAAATTAATAAGAAACGTACACTCAATGGTAAGTGCAATAGCATTATTAATAAAACTTCGAATAGTTATCGTTTGAAACTTTAATTAAATTTGGTAGTAAAT
This sequence comes from Heliconius numata, assembly GCA_016802625.1. Classification (NCBI taxonomy): domain Eukaryota; kingdom Metazoa; phylum Arthropoda; class Insecta; order Lepidoptera; family Nymphalidae; genus Heliconius; species Heliconius numata. The sequence goes on along the minus strand of JAEBDU010002388.1, from coordinate 1,563 downwards.
TTATTTATTAAGGCTGGAGTCGCATTAGTTAAAGATTTAACTAGGTACAAATTGACACACTTCCAAACGTCATTAATTATCTATATACTCATTCATATTGAATTACACTGTCAATAAATATTGTTAACCCGATTAACCTTAGTTAACCTAAATACCGCCCTCTCTCTTTTTATTAATTTGTAAGAACGCTATATAACCATGTTATACATTAGATACGAAATTTAGGTAAGATTTATAAATACTATTATTAAAAGCTTAGGAGTTTGTTTTCCTTAGGTACTACTGGTTTGAATAAAAAAAGAACTTTGGATAGTCCATTTGTCAAAAAAGCAATAGCCTATAAGGCTATCACGTTAATCATTAGATGTTTAAAAGTCAAGCTAATCCCATTAGACCATGCGGGCGAAGCCGCATATAAAAGCTACATATTAATAATAAACTTAAGATGACGGAGAATTTATGATGGTTAGCATACTAGCTTCATTAATAACTGTTGCTACTGTAAAATATTGAATAAAGATTTTCTTTTGAAATCGACTCGAATCGATGTACATATTATAGTCGATGGTGGGACATTTTGGTTATTTGAAATACACCTATCCACCGATTTACACGGTACTTTTTTTACACGTTTTCGCTTTTACACGGTTTTCCAAATAAGTTTTTCTTTTGTTTTTATCGCACTCTACTAAATGATTAAATTTTTCATATTCGTAAATTACAAGTGAGTGCATAATTTAGATTATTATAAATTAACGGCTGTGATTAAAGTAAAATTTAGAGGGAAAAATTTTGGAGAGAAATGATGGCAGCTTACCAAATAGGTTTAATTAAAATAAAAAAATTAAAACATTTTAATTTGAATAAAAATTTATTATTAAACTTTAGTTACGTCTAGTTATGGTGAATTAAAACAACTGGTTGGTGGTGTACACCTAAAAATATTGAAAAAACACAACTGTTAAATAGCAAAATTATGCATTTTCTGCAAGCTTTTCGATTTACACGGTTTTGACTTGAAAATTTTTAATTTTCGATTTACACGTTTTTTTCAGGAACGTACCTACCGTGTAAATCGGGGGATAGGTGTATTTATAATATTTTAGATATTATTATGTGAAAATTAAATCTTTAATATGAGATTTAAATGGTCTCTGATGTTAATGATTACCTACATATTATTTCGTTATCGCAACATATAGAAATTAATTCTCAGTTGGTTGTTATTGAATAAGTCGATAATAAGAAGCACATTTAAACAATTCTTAAACTATTTAGATAAGAATATGTGTTTGTAGTAACAAAATTATAACGTTTATTGAAATTGTTTTAGGTCGATGTAGATAGTAGATACATACTTCGATATTTACTTCGACTCAGTATCACTTGGATAGATTTTGTAAATGCAGTGAATCAGCAGCAAGAACTTTGAGTTAGCTGGTGGGGGGTGGGGAGGGGGGTTGGGGGTAAAATAGTTGAACAATCATGTTAAAGTTAGTATTGGATATTTTAATAGCTAGAGTGTTATCTAAAAGGGCGCAGGTTCAAATCCTGCTGTAAATT
>JAEBDU010002387.1:0-14745 GCA_016802625.1 Heliconius numata | reverse complement strand
TTCACAACATTTCCATTTCTCTACCAACTGCATAGACATAGACAACACAGGCGATATATGCGTATTTTTACAGCACAACGTAAATTAAGATTGTTTTTTATAACAAAACTTATAGAAAGAAGAATTAGTTAATTATAGTATTATATTTCTCATAAAGAATAATTTCTAGCATAATATTTCTCTCATATGAGGAGGTCTGTCGTGTCATAGGGGTAAAAGCGTGTGACTCTAGGTAATGGGTTCGATCCCCACACAAAATATTTAATATTTCCATTTCCTCGACAAAGGAGACAAAACGCGGCTGTTGAGTTCCACCACCCGATACGCAATACCTCTGGAATTTGGTGGAAAATAGAGAACGGAGTGTCTTAACACTAGGTCCCTCCTACCTGCTCTGTTTGCACGGGATACAGTGTGAAAAAACTTAACATGCATAATACCTAGAATACAGTCAATAAATCAAATAAATGTATATGTGACCAGATTAAGTTATTTTTAGCACAAAGTTTATATTTTTCATACATATATTCAAAACAGAAGACTTGTATCTTAACATTAAATTTGTTTACATTAGAATATTTTTTTACCTTCATGAAAATATCTGTAATAATGCTCAATATAAAGGCTTAAAATTATTGAAGCGTTTAGCTATCGATGGCAAAACATATCAATCGTTAGCAGGGTATATCCAGGCGAGCGATTTTCCATTCCGTTGAATATATTTGAAGGTAGCTGAATATACGGACGGCTATATACTAAGCTCCTCGCACTGAAGCAAACTTATAAGTTAAATATAAATATTTTCATTTATGCCGTATACTATATTTATTCTTAGCACCATAACTAATGTAAGTTATAATGGTTTATTACTTTGAAAATTTAAATGTTTCGAATGGAAACCCTGGCCCGTCGCGGCGTAGGGCTTAATTAAATATTTAATATCTTTATTTCCTCGCCCTGGCAACGAGGCAAAGCGCGGCGTTGAATTTCGCTCTAGTCAACATGCAATGCCTCCAGAATCTGAAGGAAAATGTGGTATCTTAACACTAGGTTCCCAGGTTCCCTCTGCCTACCCTACTATATGCAGGATACGGCGTGAAGCTAACAATAAAGACAAGATTAGCACTCGTTCATTTTAGTCGCAACGCTTCAAAGTTAGGTGAAAAGCGAAGAGTGTCTTGACACCAGGTCTGCTACATGGTTAAAAAAATGAAGCTTCTATTCATACTCGTACGAGTATAAAGTGGGAGAGGGAATCATACATACCTATCTACAATTTTTTTTTGTAATAGTAGTGCTTTTATCTAAAAGATATGGCTAATTATGTCATCGGAATAAATAGACAATCAAGTTTTCGTCTATTTTTATTTAAATATCCTAAAATATTACGTTTATATTATGTAACCTAACGTCTACTATCTTGAAATTAAACATAAATAATAATGAAAAACAATTAAAACGTTCATTAAAGAAGAATTATTTTAAGCACAAAATACACCAATTTTATTTATATTTTAACCAAGGCTTCTGCGTAGTCTTTAATTAGAAGGTTTATCGTAATTAACCAACATTTCCGTTACACTTAAAATTTGACCCAAGGTTAGTTTGTTTGGGTTTCTTTTATCTTTTGGGGGAAAGTGTAAAATTAACGTTCTGTATATTTGTTATAACGTAGTCCATTCGGTGGCAAGGGTTGGGAAGCGGCAAGCGTTTCATTATTCTAATGTTTGTGGTGGCGGCGTCTCTAGGCCAGGTGTTGCGAAGTAAATGTAAATATTTTATTGTGGAGGCACAAACAACGCCAGAGAGATCAATAACATTTGTTTGTTCTGTAAAATGCTCTCTGTTGTCTGCTTTATAGATTGTGTGCATGAATTATTCAAATATTCGAATGGGAAATACCTTACCAGGCCGTTTGTTTTAATGTCTTTCCTGATTAAATTAGTTGTTTTTAAAATAATATACTCGTATTTTAAGTTCGTTTTGTAAACTTGCAGAATTTTACTTACTAATATTTTTTTTATTATCATTATTTTGTATAGTATTATGTATACTTGACCATCTTTTCATTTTTTAATAATTTCACTACTGTAGCCCGCACACCGCATGGTAGGTAGAGGAAACCTAGTGTTAAGACACTCGGTTTCCCACTTACCGCCGAATTTTGGAGGTATTCCATGTTGAGTGACGGAAGTCAACGCCGCGCTTTACCTCGACACCAAAACGAATAAATGAAAATATAAATTTAAATAAATATTTCATTTCGCGCGCCACTACTGGCTTCAAGAGTTAATATTTACTTAATAATTTACTTCATATTTTCTATAACACATCTTCGCTTAGGTAACACAGCAAAGCACGGCGTTTAGTTCGGCTACTGAACATTTTATCGTTCTCTGTCTATCTGCGGAATATTAAAAGATACCTGAAAATTAACATAATTACTTAATCTTACAAAAATATATTACATATTAAAATTATACATTTTAAATTAGCTTCTGAACTAAAATGTAAATTTACTAAAAGGATTAGCTAACAAAAGAAAATGAATATAAAGCTAATTATAATTTGTTTCTTGTTCTTAGTGTGATTTTAAATAATGTGTATATATTTCGCCTTTTCTTAATTACATTTTGTATTGAATAATTATTAAAAGTTATCTGTTAATCTAGAACTACGAAGTAAATAATATAAAAACTTAATCTAACTGAGAAAGGCATCGTCTTTCAGAGTTTTGTAGTCATTCGTTTTTTAGTTATAAAAACTCCTATTTCATCACAATCTAATTAAAGTGTTTGTAAGAAACTCTGTAGATGTCGATTCAGATCTGCCCGAAAAGTTGTAGGCAGGTAGTAAGGGACCCTTGCTAAAACAGTAACACAATTTTACCTTTACTTTTATAAAACATTCTGGAGAAATGAAGAATAATTTTATTTTATACGGTAGTTTGGAACATTTAAATTCTTTATTGATGAGTGAAATTCAGCTTTGCAAAACTACGAGTATATATTATTATTACAGTGATTACTACAATACCTATTACTTGGGCACTACACATATATATCGTTTTGTAAGTGTTAAAACACTCCGCTCTACATTCTTTGCCAAATTCTCGAATTTTCGAGGCATTACATGTTGAGAGGCAGAATTCAACGCCGCGCTTTTATCTTGGTAATATAATAATTCATTCTTTTCATTAGTGGTAATCGAACACACAACCGTCGCGTTACAGTCACGCACGTGCGCTCGCCACGGTACCTTAAAATATATTACTACTATTTTAATTATAAATACTTAACATACCAAAATATTAAAATAATTATCACAGCTTTCATGCAGATCACGGGCTATATCGCTTAAGACGCTTTTATAAAAGTACCTTTACGAAAATAGACATATGTATGACATAAAAATACTTTTCTTCTCAAAAACTTCATAGAAGTTAAAACGGTCTCTTTGATAAAGCGAAAAAACTTTTTACCTTTACACTTTTCCCTCGAGAAGGAACGAGACATTAAAAGCTAGAATAAATAACTTCGGCATCTTGTTGTTAAAAACGAGCGGTATTTTGTTTCAGTTATAGTTTCTCGTTATCTCACTTCTATTTTATTATAGTAATAATAGAAAGCGAACATTTTATTTTCCTAATATTTTATACAACTTTCAAAATAATGTCACTAGTAGACCAGTATCAGTTTGGTCTTCAGCGGTATAATATTTATGTTTACATGAAATATTTGAACTCTAAAAATAAACAACATACACACCTAAATCATACAAAATTGCCTTTTTGATTCATAATTAATTTATATTAAGATATCAGACATCAATTTGGCAGTAATAACTGCAAAATATTTGACTAAGTAAATATTGTGTATTTAATATACGTGTGAACTTAGGTAAAAGGGTCTCTCTCTGTCAGTAAGAGAGTTATGGGGGTAGCAAACCTTAATGTTAAAGTTCATTTTCTCGGTATCTATTACATATGTCATTATATAAATTAAATTGGACACGGCTATTCAAAAGCCTATTATTATTTATTTTTGTCTAGTTTTTTTGACACCATAAACTGTAAAAAAATGGAAGTTTATTTTTTGAGAGCGCTTTTATATACTATCTAGTAACAAAATTATATAAATAAATAAATCAAATAAATAAATCAGCTTCACGCTGTATCCGGCTCAGAGCAGATTAGACGGAGGGAACCTAGTGTTAAGGCACTCCGTTCCCCTCTTTGCACAAAATTCTGGAAGCATTATGTGCTGAGTGGGGGAACTCAACAGCGCACTTTGCCTCGACCAGAGCCAAGAAATGGAATTATAAATTTAATTAAATATTTCATTTCCTTGAATGGGGATCAAACCCACAACCAGTCGCCTCTATAATCACACTTTGTGCTAATACGCCACGACTAAATTATATATTTTAATTATTACACATATTAGTTACCTATCTATGCTAAGAGTTAGAAAAAAAACTAAATAACAGACTTAGAGCCTTTTACCTTTGTAATTTGAAATTTAACATCATCAGTTTAAAAATTTCTCATGTCAAGCAGATTGTAGTATAACAAAGTGTAAGTAATCTCGATAAAAAAACTAAGCTTACACAATTAATTAGAGTAAAGCATTTTTGAAAATTAATTTTCGGCTCCGCTGAGCAAGTCCGCCCCTATGATGCTGCATTATGCATTTCACTAACGAACGCGTATCCCGAGAACTACGTACAGGAATTTCGAATTTAAAACGAAGAAGTCGTTTTAGCTTTACTTAAGCAGCTATTAGAAAGTTTCATGTTTTAAATTTTCATTAATGCACAAACATCCTGGTGGGGTATAGCTATATGATATATTCATTTTTTAGGGTTCCGTACTTCTAAATGAAAAACTATAAATACTAAAAAAAAAAACTACAGACTACTCGCCTGATTATGCTTTAAAAAGTATAGAGATTTATAACTCAAGCTAACAACATAAATATATAAGAGATTCGATGTAGCTTAAATAAGGACGTAGAGCTTAGATCGCTGGGCTGGTTTTCTTTTTAGCTCCGAGCTGTATCCTGTACACATCAGAGGGATATCCCTATGATATGTACGGAATGTTAAGTGGCGGAATTCAACGCCGTGATTTAACTCGAGACCAGAGTGAGAAAATGTTCATATTAAATATTTCATTCCCTGAAGTAGGAATCGAAACTACAACCGTCGCCGGCCTCATCGCACTATATTTTTTTCGAGAGAATCTCTGCTGTATACTTGAGTAGCTTTACGTTTATTAAAAGCTTAGGACATAAATATAATAATATTTTATATAAATAAAAATATTATATTAAAATATTTTCTTATTGTTAGTATCAATATAGATTTTTATTAAGTGTAGGATGTCAACAATACTTTTCAGAATTGGATCACTCTTTATATTTTCAATTTGTTTGTTATCTAGCATTGAAGAAGCCACTTCAAAATGATCATGTGGCCTTTGTAGGTTTCTAGCTTTGTATAGATGGACTATTTGCTGTATTATTGTATACAAATAAATTTTATATTTTTTTTATATTTTATTACCTGAACTACTTCACAAGTCTTGTTTTCAGGACAATTGCTCTATTAATAATCTTCGTTCGTATACTGTAGTTAAAATAAATATCAAATCAGATATAAAAATTAATCTATAAAACATTCTACTTTAATTTAAATATATATTTTTTTTAAAATCATAATATTAAGCATGTTTAATTGCCCACCATTGAATTCGTTTCACGTGATTTACTAAAATATACTATTTTTGCTAATTATATCAACAACCTTATTCTTTTCTAAGATTATTTTTAACTAAAATAATGACATTTGTTTTTTGTACAAATACAAAATTTAATAATTATATTAACAACAAAATTATACCGATCAATTTTCTCCGTATATACAAATTTAATTAAGATAATTATTTAAGAGCTGTCCGAGTTTAAGAAAACAGAAAAGTTATTTGTCGGAAAGCCCCAATTAAGGGCAAAGCTTTCTGGACTTAATCCAATAAACCTACTCATTTAGTGAACGGAATGAAAGGTAAATAATTTTAGGGCGAGAGCTGAATTGCGCGACAGAAATTCATTCTAAATGAAGGGTTACACAAAACATAAATTGTGTTTGTGTGTTTGTTTCAATTGATTACACAATGGAAAGCGGTATCCAATGTTTGTGTATAAAATGTGTGGGATTCAAATGTTATTACTTTGAATTTAGTTTTGGCGTTTAGGTGCATGTTCATATACAAGTATTGATTGATATTCTAATTTAACATAAAAACACTAGTCATGTACAGAAGCTAGTCGTGACCAGGTAAGGGTGAAACTGTGAACGTGACAGATCGTGGGTTCGATTTCCACTCGACGAAATGAAACATTTAATATTGCGGCGGCGTTGAGTTTCACCACTCAATACGCAAGGTAACGAGTCTTAACACTATATTTCAAGCTGTCCTCTGTCTACCCTGCTATATGCGGGATACAGCGCGAAGCTAAAAAAACATTAGTTAGTTTAAAGTTATTCCTTTTGATATTTCAAAAGAGAGAGAGAGAGAGAGAGAGACAATCTTACCATACATAAAACAACCAAAGTAGCATAGCATTAAGAATAACACGCACTTCGCTTTGTTCAATCAACAATTTCATACGCACTGTATATTTTAATGGGCTTATGACAATTAATTTGATGTATAACAATGTTTCCGAATTACTGTTTGACAGTATAATTGACAAGAGAGTGCACAATTCAAATAAGTACCTAATATGTAAGCTATATTTATTGTTATCTCTTTTTTAGAGGCCAGTCGTATGTCGGTGCAAGGACACATGTGGGTGACGCCAGTGGTTGTGGGTTCGATCCCCATTCGAAGAAATGAAATATTTGTTTAAGTTTGTAATTAATTTCTTCGCTCTGGTGTCGAGGCAAACTGAACGCCAACTCAACGCCAACGGCAAATTAAAAACGGAGTGTTTTAACATAAGGTTCCCTCTAGCTATCCTGCAGTGTACGAGATTAAGATTAAAATTATTATTAATATTTGTTTTACATGCATACTATACTTGTATACAGTTATCTTTTTTTTCCCAGTTTAGTTACCTTCGTTTGTTTTCCGGCAAAAACACATTTTTCAGGAGAAGTGAAAAACTGATTACAATTTCCATATACACTGCAAAAAATTTAACTATTAATAAATTTTGTATAGGGCTAAAATAAATATATTACAGAAATAATAATATTCATTTTTTTTTTCAAGCCGAAAATTTGATTAATTTTTGTAGTTATTTCCTTATTGCCGAACATTTTTTATATAATTATTAATCACCCTGCCAGCTATATTGTTTCAATTTAAAATTATTGAAATATTATTAAAAATCGCTAAAATAATACTTATTCAAATTTCAACAATATGGGTATAATTAAAAATAACTCAAAATTGTTTGCAACGTGCACGTGTGTTTTGCTTGCTGGTTGTGCCTTTTTCGTGGGAGCGAAAAACTTGTTCAACAATAGTGCCGTTAAACGTCGAAAGTTATTTTTAAACTTGTTTTAACAGTCGATGGGTTTTATAGTAAAAAAAAAGCAGAAAAATAAAGAAAATAAAGGCAGGTGACCCTAAAGTGTGGATAGTTCAAAATTGAGATTTTTGAGCCTTTCAACTTGCAACATATCATTATATACTTCATAATTACATTAATAATTTAATTATTCCACTATTAATTTACCATAGATAGTAAAATTGAAATGGATCGAGTATTTAATATTTTTTCCCTATACCTTTTATTTCCTAGACCCCTTATTGTTTTACATTGGCTTATCGAGGAAAATTGAATGTAACTTGCCCCATATTGTGTTATTGTTAGCTTCTCTGCAATTTATTATTTAACCTGATAACAATAATGGTTTTTTAGTCTCTCCTTTCAATTTAAGGAGAACTTATTTTATTATACATTTTTATAGTTCTATTTTTTTATTAATAAGTAGAATTCTTTTATATTTTCACAACGTAGAGTAGGCAGAGAGAATCTGTGGGCCAGGTGAGGACTGTACCTACGAACATTGCGTTTACAGTGCCCCATTGCGCTATGAAATATTTACTTGTGATATAAAAATATTTTCTTTTTCATTATAGGGTTCCATCATAAGATTTTTTCTGTCTTTTAAAATAATTGAAACTTAAATATTCTATCTTTGTTTATAAAATTTTTATAAAAAAATTTCTATAAATATTCTTAGGTAGAAGTGTAAAAAAAATAAGCAATTGATTACAAATGCATATAAAAAATAAACTAACTCTATCATCATATTTTAATTGTAATTTTTTACATAAATAATGTTTGAAATTATTGTAATATTCACAAAATATTTGTATAATAATTTAAATACTCTGAAATATCTATATATATCTATATCTTTATATCACAATATCTTTATGGAACTCTACTTAAAGACGTATTTGCGTTAGATCTCCAGCACATTTCCCGCTTTTCCTTATTTCCCTTGGGATCAGTCAAGTCATATGGAATATAAGCTGTAGTGATATTTTTCGTAAAAATATATTTTAACTAATATAGAGAGAAGTAATAACCTAAATAACAATAGAGAAGCAAAGTAAGTAAATTGTATAAGAAATGAAATAAATAATAAGCTTACTATTAAAACTATAGATACTACAAAATAAACATTTTAAGTTAATCTACAGTATTCGAAGTGCTTTACTTGGCGACCACCCTACGCGCTTCCTTCTTACATTTATTTATAGCGGGAGACAGTACAGCTCTATACACACTGAACGTTCATTTTGCAAATTGCTATTTTTTTTTAGTACTATGAATTAACATTAAAAATTATTAATGTAAGCCGTTTGATATGTTTTTTTATATTAATCATAAAAAATAGATTAAATTAAATAGAATATGAAAAAATATATAATTTATCTAATGCGAGAATGGATTAAGTTAGTTAGTTTTTTTTCGTGTCGCGTTCCCCACACAGCAGGGACATAGTGTTAATAGACGCTCCGTTTCCCATTTTTCATCGAATTCTGGAGATATTGCGTGTTGAGTGGCGGAACTCAACACCGCATTATACCTCGACACCAAAGGGAACAAAATTTAATTATTAAAATATTTATTTTTTCGAGTGGTAATCCCGTTTACAGCCACTGCACCACGACTGGCCTCAACACTTAATGATGATGATTATATTGTTACATCACTCCTATCAGATTAAAACATATATCTGCTTAGTCTTCAAGATCTCTCACAAGTTCCTTATATTTACCTTAAAATATAATAAGTAGCGGGCAGCGGCTGGATGCGAAGAGCTGAAGATCGAGCTCAGTGGCGTGCCATTGGAGAGGCCTATGTCCAGCAGTGGACGAGGACAGGCTGATGATGATGATGATGATAATAAAAAACTTTATAATTTCACCATATTATCATTTCAGAATTGGGCTTACGCTCATAAGAGTAAACGCTACAAACATAATTAAAATGAATACCTATTCCATTACAGATCCCGTCTCCTTCAACCATCGTGTGGTAAGTGGAATGAGGAACACACTGTGGAATGAGGCTCTCCTAATAAGATTAAAAATGTCTAGAGCCACAATAAAATTAAGTAAGCACAAAGCGGAATGAGGTACCTGAATGTATAATGGCTATCTGCCAGATGTACGTTCCTGGAACACGTTGTGCGCGTTCTCGCGTATATAATTTTAGGGAGAGTTAATTATTAAACGAAGGTTCACAAGGAAACGTTAAAAATACAATTTTGTATGAACACCGACCGGTTTGAAGCGATTTTGCTTTTGAGTAATATTTTATGAGCTCTTTTTTCTTGGATCGTAATTAACTTGATAGGTTAAGTACCTATATCAAAGTTGAATTTTTTTATAGGTACCTACTTACAATATTTGTTTTTTATATTGAAGATATATTAGGCCTGTCATAGCGCAGGGGCCCAAGGTTGTGACTATAAACGCGACTGGTTGTAGATTCGATTCCCACTCGAAGAAATGGAATATCTAAAATTTCATTTCATCACCCTCTCGTTGAGGGAAAGCGCGCGTTGATAAGTGCCACTCAAAATACGATGCCTCAAGAATTAGGCGGAAAGTTAAGAGAGGAGTGTCTTAACACTAGGCTCCCTCTACACAGCTACGTGCTTGAAGCTGAATAAAAATGAAATCATACATTTTCATAGAATTTCGTTATTTCATCTCCTGATTATGTAAAAAATTTATCTGTTTTAGCATATTAATGAAGTTAAACCCCAGGTACAACAATTATTGCAACAGTGAATGAGGTTTTTATTGTGAAGCTGAAATTGTCGATTGTGTCCAATTTTAATTACGTACGCTTTCATGTGCGATCGCTTCGTTCGCATTATTCAAATTAACGACGGAGTAGCCATTCAATAATGCAAAAGGTGGTAAAACAATGATGCCTTGCTACCCTCACTATATATGAGTATACAGGTTATTTATATGGTAAAAGCTATTTAAAAATAAAATTATTTTTCTATATCCTACAGTCTTTACTTGTAAAAGCTGGCTTATACATATTGAGATTGTGGGATATGGGATTTACTACCATATAAATCTTATTGTAACACAAATTGAAATTTGACGAGAAATTTGTATTTAATATATTATAGCTTAATTATGATCACCATCATCATCATCAAGCAGAAATGTCTTGAGTGAATAAAACCGAAAAATCTATATTTTTGGAAATGGTGAATAAAATAGCGGCTCAGGCAAATAGTCTTAAATATTCAAGGAATTTTGGTGTGTCCTTTATTAGTTTATTTTTATGTAAATAAATGACGTAGAATAGAGAGAAAAAAATGAATATTATGTATACTACGTATAAAAAAATTAACGTAGCAAGATTTAAAAGTGCGCTTTTTAGGAAAGCTGGTTCAAATCCCGTTACGTAATATTTTTTATTTGTTTTCTAAAAAAAAGCTTTTTTTTTCAAAATGTGGAATAATATTACTATTTCTTTTTATAAAAAAAAAGAATGAAAGTTGTTTCAAAATACAGACAAATCTAAAATGTCATTAAGACGTATCGTCCAAATTCAATATTATAAAATACTTCTAAATGTTGTAACAATACCTTTTTCCCGTAAATACCAGTCGACATAACGTAACAAGCTTACCTTCTTACAAAAACCCGAATTCGTTATGTTTTTCAGTGAGCTGGAAAACGTGTTTCACATTAACTTTTTTATTCTAATATTATGAAGAGTATATAAGTATATGTTTTCTTTAAGAATATGAATGAACTTAGAGAAAATAAAATAAATTTAAACTCTTATAATAAAAATATCAATTAATACGGCGTTGAGTTCCGCCACTCAACACGCAATACGCACACGAAGCGTAGTGTCTTAACACTAGGTACATGCTATAAGCAAGATACAGTTTGAAAAAGAAAAACAAACTAATCCATCTAGTCACAGATCGTATACATGTGTAAAGTAGAGGTATATATGGGGTACCTATTAAATATAGTAAGTCTATTCTGGGTGTATGTTGCACTCATAATATCCTTTCATCACAATGTATTACAATGTTCATAAAAACTGCTTTCAGTTCTAAAATAAGCCTGAAACAAGCTTATTTAGATAGAAAAGTACAAACAACTATTTTTACTACTGCTATTATTTGTAATGATTTCGGATTGTTAACCCGGTGGTGGATTCGAATCCCACTTAGCGAATAAACTACTTTGATTTCATTCAGATGAATGTAACCAAAGGGTTACAAGACAAAGCGCGACAATGAGTTATGCCACTCAACACGCCATAAAATAAAAATTGACGAAAATTCAGCGGAGTGTCTTAACACTAGGTTCCGTCTGTCTCCTCTGTTATATGCCGGATACAGCATCTAACATTACATTGGCATATAACATCATATATGTGTAAAATTAAAAGTTTCATAAAGAACAAAACAATCCTTGTGCAAAGTTATGAACACATCCAGGTCACCGCAGTACCTACTCGCGAGAACACATTAGCGGGGACTTCAAACCAATCAAGAACACAGGCTCGTTCGCGTTCGCGTAACGCGCGTACGACGTTGGTAATTTATTAGCGTTTATTCCCATACAGCAATCTGTAGGAATGCCGTCCTATTACGCAGACTCCGTGGAGATCGTTCATCCAGTGAGCTGCGGGAGTGGGGACGCGACGGTCGCTCCAGATGCTCTGAACCCACTTCCGGAACTATCGGCGAGATCTCGCCAGTGCCGGTGCGAGAGTGCGTTTTGGACTGTTCTTCAAGTTATTTCTGGCTCTGCCCATGTTTTACAACGTTGACTGTGATCTGGTGACATTATGGAATTTAGTTTGATTTTTAAGCAGCTAGGGATATTGGTAAGTTGTGTTTTTTCTTAGTTTGGAGTTCTTTATTGTTTTTTGAGAGAGTTGTGTGAAGAAAAAGTTTGTTAAAGCTTTTTTATTTGAGTTAATAATTATTGTTATTTTATTAAAAACTATTTTAGTATATTTCTTTTATATTATAGTTTTAAATTAGCTATAGTCTAAATTATGTAGTAATATTTTAATAAATACTTTGAAAATGCTTCAAAATAACGCCTACAATTTGTACTTAATACATATTACAGCCTATCAATGCTATACACATAAACGAAGCATATTTTCAGCTTTATTTATCATCCAGAATCATTTGTTTCATAAAGAAAATAAATAGAAAAATCTTATCAACTTTTATTTACTTGCCTTGTTTAACACCACTCAACGGGCTTCCATCCATAATTCTTAGCGAGCCGTTTGTAGATATTTCAAATTCGACAAGCCCGTCGTTCAGCACTTCTCGGCGGTCGTTTATCTCTCGAGAAGGATAAGCACCATTTGTTAGATTCAAGCGAAAACACCACGAAGATATTTTATTAAACTTTTTTATGTTTACATAACTTGCTTTCTTTCCATTCATTTTCACTCAATTTATTTGAGAAATCAATGGAATTTTTATTATTTAGTACGGAGAAATTCTTCGTATATAGATATTCAATTAGAGCGGTCTTAAGAATAGTAGAATAAGATGTCGTATTTGTAAAAGTACTTGTTAAACGGTCGTAAGCACTCGTGCGAATCAAAATAAAATTCTTTCGCACGAATGCCATCTGCGCTTGAAGAACAGGGTACGGCATTCATTACTTAAATATATTATTATACTTTAAGCTATAGAAGATAACTCTAAGATCATTTTGTATTGCTTATTTTTTTGATACCTTCTATAAAGTAAGGTAGCCCGAGGGAACCTACTATTGAGACATTTTCCGCGGAACTTTTCGAGACATTGCGTGTTGAGTGCTGGAACTCAAGACCGGGCTTTTGCCTTAGTGTCAGAACGAAGAAATTAAAATTAATAAATAATAGTTCATTCTTTATGCTTATTAACTGCTAAATAAATAGCTGACTCTACCCACTACAACGAATGAAAAATATAACCTACTATAACAATACCAACTACGTATAAATTCTTTTCATTGTAGGAAATGGCTGTGTTTACTTACGGCAAATGAACTATTTAAATATTTATTGCGTAGTACTGAAATTAACAGAAGCTCTACGTAGTGTGTAGAAGCAAGTCTTTGTGCAATCTTAAGTTTGTTATAATATAGCGTTACACAGACCCTTATTTGACGAAGGTCAACCCTTCAACTTTACTCGTGTTGTATGATGGATAGTTTGTTGTTCGTATGTTTAATAAATATTTTTATGTCTAACAAATATAAGGATGCTATGCTGACCACATATAAATACTATAATTCGTATTCGTAGCAAATTCATATTTTTAAACTTCAAATTCGTCCAAGTTACAAAAATTTTTATTAAATTTTTTATTCGAAATATACTACTAAATGAAACCGTGGTGGCGCAGCGGCACAAGGGTGTGGCTGCAACGAGACGGTTGTGGGTTAGATCCCTACTCGAGGAAGTGAAATATTTATTTACGTTTATATTTCCATTTCTTCGCTCTGGTGTCGAGGCTAAGCGCGGCGTTGAGTTCTGCCACTCAATATGCATTGCCTCCAGAATTCGGCAGAAAGTGGGTAACGGAGTGTCTTATCACTAGGTTCCCTCTGGCTACCTCGCTGCGGGATACAACATGAAGCTGATAAAAAAAACTACTAAATGAATAGGCCTAATTTATTTTTTCAGTATTTATGACTGTCAACATTGCGAAATTGATGTGTAAAATGATGAGTTTGAAGTGTAAAACTTATGTATATACATTATACATACATACATATATCAATTCGTTACATTTTTCAATTTTATAACATTTTTAAGCAAAAATAAATATCGATTTTGATACTGATTTTAAGGACGCATTTTAAATAGTAACTTTCGTTAATCATCCCTTAATCAAACTAGTTTTTGAATATAAATTATAAAATAGTCAATATTATATAGTTTTAAAGGCATTTTTTTAAACAATAACTTTTATTTACTTTTTAGTTTTAGTTAGACTATTTTTAAAAATTGCTTACTCATCAGCCTATTCTCGTCTAAACTGCTGAACGAAGGTCAAGAAAAAATAACTAAGTAAACATATATCTCTCTCTCTTCATATAGCATTGAAATAAAATTTACAAATTATTTAATCTTTTTTATTTTGCACTAAAAAATTTTTTAAGAATTTTATATAGACATAGAGTTCATTAAGAAAATGTTATTATTA
>JAEBDU010002384.1:0-11350 GCA_016802625.1 Heliconius numata | reverse complement strand
TGAGTTCTCCAAGAAGTCTGTGGAAGAGGTGAGTTTTAGTTTTTATTTTTCTATATAAAGTTTTTCACCATTTACTATAGGTGATTTCCATACCATAAAAAGATCAAAGTCAAGAAAATTATTTAAACGTGTACTAAGTTAGTTACTTTATTTATCTTTACACTTATTTAATTAAATAAAGAGAATACAGTGACAATTCACTATTTACGACTACACAACTAATTTGTCTCAAGCGGGAATCGTACCCATTAACTTTATATTTAGCAGCACTTGCACTTTCATCATAGGTTTGACCTATTTACATCAAACATCTAACATGTTTATTTTTTCTGTAAATAACTTATTACATTTATTTACCACTATCAAATTGAACTCTATTGCGTGGTAATAAAGGATACAGGATATCAAGGATAACCGCCAGTGATTAATAGAGCATAGAAAACTAGATCAAGTACGATATCGATAGAATGGAATTATGGAACGGAAACATAAATATGGGGATTAAAATCTTATATATATAAACAATAATATTATTTCTTTATTACTTTATTATTATAGTTTTCGGGTATTTTTTTTACCCAATAACTAATATTATTTAATAATTTTTCAAAATTGTGTACTTACAATATATTTTTTGTAAATTCTTATAACCCAGAAATTACCAGTATGTCAAATTTTTAAAAGCTTATTGATTTTTTTGTGCCTTTTCCGAAGTATTCGGAGATTTTCGTCTTTGATTTTATTGAACCGACTTAGGATACGTCAGTCGGGTTGAACCCATAACGTTCAACAAAGAGAAAGATAATGATATTCTGAAAATATACTTCAACTCTAGATATATATCTATTAAATAATTAGATTTATAATTTATTTACATTTCTCTCCTGTAATAGAAGATGTTGTACGTTCTGGTGTACGGCGTTGATATTCGCCACTCAACCCGCAATCTGTCAAAATCTCGGCGGTGCGTGCTATGCGAGAAAAAGCGTGAACGTATCTAAAGATTATCTTCTATAGATACCTATGTCGTAGATTTGGGCTTATCGTACTGGATAAACCGGTCGTGTTTATCCATTGTATTGATAAGACAAAGCCGATATAAAGCTTTAAAATGTTACTTAGATATTTTTAACTATTAACCCTGCATAGATAACCATATTTCACAGTACACTAATAGACGACTCGACGTACTTATTTTTGAGTGACCATATTTTGTGGTTATGCTTAGTATATACATTACGTTCATACGTTTATAAATGTGATATTATATCTTAATCTATGTATTAATAGACTATATAAATGAAAAACATTAGTGTATTAATTTTTTATAAGAAAAAAAATAATTAGATAACAAAACAGGATACTTCTTAATTCTTAAATTTAGTGGCTCTTTTCTGCCTAGAATTTGACGCTCTTACGTGATAATATAACTCGACATACTTGGCGAAGCATTTTCAGCTCGATTTTCTGATAAATTTTCCGAATCCAAAGGAAGAGGAGAGGAAGGCTATTTTCATTTGCAAACGCGGGCAGAGCCGCATGTAAAAACTACTTACCAATGACCTACCATATACCTACAGGAGGTATATGACAATGGTATAATTTAGCAACAAACTCTCTTGAAGGTCAGAATAATTATTTATATTGATTACTCACTTAGCTGAATTATTTATTAAGGTATACCCTCATCATACATAGATGTTCAATATATTGAAAAAAAAAGAAATTATTTCATTTTCATTTTATGGAAGAATAGACGTTTTATCTTCGTAAAAATTATGACTGTTTAAACAAAATAAAACAGAAAAAGGAAAATTATTTCATTTAATATGTAAATCTATGAAAATTGATAGTATGAAAAATAGCTTTTCATCCGACTTTCAAATATTATTCACATCAAAATTTATTAAAAGCGATTTAGCAATTTATTCGTGAAGAAGAAACAAACAAAAATATATAATATAAACGAACATAGACGAAACGCCGCACTTGGTCTTATTATCTAAACGAGAAAATGAAAATAATTGTTTCCTCAGAGTAAAAATCGAACTCACAACCGCCGCGTTAACAGACAAACGTTGTCCCTATGAATAGAGTATACTGTTAGTCATTTGCATACCCAGACTATAGCATTAGAGATGGTTGTTCCGGACAAATGTAGCATACTCGTACTCGTACATAGTCCGCTCGTAAACTTTATCAGTCACGCTTCGGCGCAATCTTATGTGGCTGAGTCACGCCTGTGAATATTAAACAGAAATTTACAATATATTACTATATCTACGCTTTTTAACTGAAATTATTGGTAAAATTTGATAGTCAATAGATTTTGCAGTTTCACGCTTTTCCCGCATTCCGGGGTAGGCAGAGGGAAACTAATGTTAAGTCACTACGGGCGGTATTTATAAACCGCTTTCAAATCGGAGATCGATCTTGAGATGCCGTTTTCATTCACAATATATATAACTATCTATGAAGTAAAATGGCATCTCAAGATCATAAATACAGGCCTACGATTCTCACTTAGCGCACGATTTTTTAAAACATTGCGTGTTAAGTGGATGAACGTCGTCCGTTTTCTTACAATATAAAATAATTGGCAAAATTATAATAATATGAGATTTACCTATAATTCTTTATCTGTGCATTTCATCTATGACCAAATTAGTGAAAATGATATAGGTACTAGATATGGTAGGTAAATGGTAATGGTAATGGTAAATTTTGAGTAGCTAGAAACTTGGTAAAAGGGCATCATTATGTTACTTTATAACTTATGTATGTATCGGGAATCGAACCTGTTACAGCATCTAGATGCATATCTATACGTAAGTATTTTATTCAAAGAGTATTAATGTTAGAAACAATGTTTGAGTTCTCAAATAGGTCTAATGTGTAAATGTTACTTATCTCTAGAATCTCATACTGCAAAATGGCTCCCTCTTGCCTCTTCCTCCGAGGCGTGAAGATAAAAATAAAACGGTATACGCACATGTGAAAGCTACAGGATACTTAATTTACTGATAATAAGTTATATTTATTTATCTTTCTATATAACATAGGCATTAATGTCACGTTCAACGATAATAATTATAAATTTACACTACGCGGGAAATGAACCCACGTAATCAACCATTCTGTATAATCTATACTAATATTGTAAGTGAGTTTGTTTAGTTGAAAGTGAAGTGAATTTTCATTCAATCAACTGAATCTTGGAGACTACTACGAATAGAAAAGTTGTTTTTGTTTTCTTCCATTTTCCATTTATTTAAGAAGGTTATAGATAGGCTATATTAGTTCACGTTAATCATTTATTAGTTACCCCTCAACACGCAATAGCTCCAGAAGTAAGCAGACAATACTAGGTTCCCAGGTTCCCTTTGCCTACCCTGTTTATTATTGCCTCGGGCAAAACCGTAAGTAAAAGCTAGTCCAATATATTTACCATTGTACTATTATATGAGACTTTAGATACTTATTAATCTTATTAGGTATTTTAGGAATATTTACATAATGGTACTAAAGAAAACAAAGTTATAATATATCATAGAACAATGCACCGAGTGTCCTTTTGTTAGACAATGTGTGAGATCGCTTGAGATTGTCAGACAAAAGGGTATTTTTAGTTTTCGTGGGATTTATGTGTTGCCATGAAGGAAAACAATGGGGAACACGCCTATTGAGTAGAAGTGGTGAACTATGACCACTGCGTTTAGATGTAATAAAAGTTTTAACATTGTCATGTTTTCTGAGGCCAGTCCGTTTCCGTGGCGCGGGGGCCAAGCCAAGGCCAAGGAGTTGGTTCGATTTCCACTCGAGGAAATAAAACATTTCATTTTTTCATGCTTATAATAAAACTGTAACTCATGGGTGCTTGTATGTGGAAGATATATGGGAAATCTACTTTTGAGAGCATTTATTAATGTAAAGTAATGTTTTTTAAAAAAATTTTATCTGTTCGTCTGTGTGTTTGTTCACGCTAATCTCATAAACGTTCCCTACTTTCCGCCGAATTCCGGAGGCATTGTGTGTTAAATGGCGGAACTCATCGCCACGCTTTTTGCCTCGATACCAGAGCTAAGAAATGGAAATATAAATTTAAATAAATATTTCATTTCCTCGAATGGGTATCTAACCCACACCCAGTCACGTTTACAGTCCCACTTAGTGCCCCTAACACGACACGACGATGATTAATTTACTTGCTTCATCACTTTAATGTTGTTGTAACACCTACCGTGGGCTTAGATATTATATGGGGGCGTCTGCAAAAAGATGGCTAGCATCGCTTAAGTATTAAATGAACAGCTTTATTGTATTGATCCGTGACCCATAATAGTATGGAGAGGCTTATAGCGTAATGTTGCCCAAGTGCCGCCTTAAGTACGCCCATACGTGACTCATGTTACAATATCTTTAATATTATATCTAATATATATCTGTCTTTATTCTGTACTAATATTAGCTCTAATCTCAGGAACTATTGGTTTGATAAGAAAATTTATTTTTGTGTTATACCTAATTATTTGTAGATCATTTATCGAAGAAGGCTGTATTACGTTAGTTAAACGATTGGATATAACCCTTTCCACTTGGGGTCGGAGTAATTTCCGCTATTTAGAATGGGATATACACAGGCCTTATTAAATTCTATTTGAGCGCGAGGCGAAGCCGGAGGGAAAAGCAAGTGTATTAATGAATAGAATATCATTATATCAGCTTCACGCTGTATTCTGCACTGAGCAGGGTAGGCAGAGGAAACTTAGTTTAAGTTAGTTTACTCTTTCACTGGCATTTAAATCTTAATATCAATATCAAATAATCAAATAGTAAACAAACAAAACAATTCGGCGTAGTAACAAATGATGGGACAATTCAGATTTTGGCAACACTGCAAAGTGCCAATCACGCGGCTACCTTGATGTTCCATTGACCCGCAAGCTATTTCGGTTCTTATTGTGTGGGTTATATGAAGCAAAGTTGTCTGAAATGAGTGACAGGGGATGGTGATTCTAAATAAAATGGCTGGTAGACTCATTAAGTGGGGATATTGTTGGAAGAAGCAATGGCAAACTTTTTTTCCTCATGCATCTCCTGCATGTTGTGGAGATGTGGACTGAAATACATACATACATTTTTTTATTTACGCTGTTCCCCTTATTTTTGAAACATATATAACATCAGCATCACGCTGTATCCCGCACACAGCAGGGTAGGCAGAGGGAACCTCGTTTTAAGACACTCCTTTCCCCACTTTCTGCCGAATTCTGGAGGCATTGCGTGTTGAGTAACAGAACTCGACGCAAACTGAAACATATAGGTATAACATGTAACTATTTTTATAATATATTTTGACATATCAAAAGGTTGTTGACAGTCGAGGTGAAATTGGTATTCAGACACTGTAATGCTTGCCCTATCCAGGCTACTTCGTTAGATAGAGAGTAAACAAAAAAAATAAACTAAACTTTGTGTACATATTATCCCCCAATAGCGCCGCGACGGCGCGGCGGCACTAGTTCTTTCATAATTTACAGACACATTATTGAGAAATGTATTTCTATGAATTGAATTACATATGGAATAAAGTTGTGATTTTCATATCTTATCAAACATTTAAAATTTCTTATATCTTCAATTGCCATGAATTTAAGATAAATATAGAGACTATATTGGCTTAGCCAGGTGATGTCAGACTAAGTGCGATAGGAGCCAGTTCACATCCATAAAAAAAATTGAGCTTGCAATATTTGCATCTGACTGTATAGGTGACGATTGTGGGTTCAATTTTCGCAGTGTTGCGGTCTGCTACTCAACACGCTATGGAATGGAAGTGACTGAACACTAGGTTCCCTCTGCCTACCCTAATCCAATAAAGCTTACAGCGTGATGCTATATCATTTAATTTTATTATAGTCTCCGTATACAAATAGGAAACGTATGACTCAAACAATCTTTGAATGATTCAAAATAAATACACTTTTGTCAACAACACCGCAGTAATATTCTATTAATAACATAAACAAATATTCAAGTGTTCTTGTGTTAGTGCATCATCTTGGAAAGGATTTCACTGCTAAGCTGAATGTAGTGGATTCATTTTACCATAGGTAAATATATATACTTGTTTTTTTTTAATATAATTCTTGAGAATATTAATAAATCAATATATTTAAGGATTATCAATTATCTGATTTGATATTGTCGATTACTAACGAAACTTAACTGAAATTAAGCTTTCAAACGAATAACAATTTTTGGCAGAGAAATTGAAAGAAAAACAAAGGTTTGCTATAGAAACTACACTTTTATGGCTTAAAAACAAATTGTCATAGTAAATTATGAGTTTTGTCTCAAAAGTTGGAGACTTGGCTTGGCTTTGGAAGACGGCCAAGTACATTACTGAAAGGTTATATTCTGTTATTTCAGCGACCTTCTTAGTAATGGTATATCATTTCATGGAATTCATTTTAACGCACTCTTAAGCAAAAATATCTATGAATTTGTGATTTTCTTGTTTGTTGTCGTTTTAGAGCCACGTACCCCCCACATAGGGGAAAGTGGGCAAAGATAACTTTATATTAGGTAATCCATATGTCACTATCCGCCTAATTCTTATAAACTACCTGTTGGGTAACGAAAAAGTGATGAAATGACATACCTTCTATACAATCATATCCCAGAGATGAAATTGAACCCGTAACTGTCATGTTTACAGACAATTCGGTTGTCCTATCGCTAAAAAGTATTTATTAGGTATCTATTATAATTTCTTAGTAGGAGCGCTAATTTGAATTCGGACGATCTGTATACAACTGAATACTACTATGACTATAATTAGAACAGTAGTTTTAGAGTTTTTCTATTGTTTATAAATTCTTACATTTTAGACATTATAAGAGTAAGAGGCCAGTTGTGGCGCTGGGACACAAGTGTGTAAATAAACGCGATAGGTTGTGGGTTCTATTCCCAGTAAAGAAAATGTAATATTTAATATCTTCATTTCTTCTCTCTGGTGTCGAGGCAAAAGCGCGGTGTTGAGTCTCGCCACTCAACACGAATTCGACGGAAAGTGGGGAACGGAGTGTCCTAACACTAGGTTCGTTCTGCCTACCCTGCTTTGTGTGGGATACAGGTGACGCTGTTTTTTTTATACATATCATAAAATACAAAATGACTTAATAATACTTACAAAGTTGTTCAATATTACGTCAATATTTACTATTGTTATCTTAACAAGTTAATATTATGTGTACTTAGCTTTTAAAGATATGGTTGAGTTGCTGTCACAGAAGAAACTTTTCATTTAATGTTCATCTTTCTAATATTAAATAATACAATTTTATAGTTTCATGGCTTAGAGAGAGAATCTAGTGGTAAGACACTCCCTATCTTACGTACCTACGTAAGAAAATTAATTCATCTCCTCGAGTGTGAGGGAATCAAACCCGTAACCACATTTAAAAATAATAATAAATATATATTTTAATTAGTTAAGTGCCTGTATTCAAAAAATTTAAAACGTAAGTAATTATCCGGTTGCCCAATTTACGAGTCTATAGTAGCAAAGGTCACGTGCTATATTAATAATTAATATCGTACCTGCTACCTACAGCGAAAAAGGCAGGGCGTGAAATTAAAATGTTAATTACTGGACCACCTAACGATGAATGTGTGTTCATATATGTCGTAATATGTTTTTATAGCTTTAGGCTGAATCCCGCACATAGCAGCGTATCCAGAAAACTTGGTATCCTAGTGTTAAGACACTCCGTTCCCAATAAGACACTTCCGTTGCCCACTTTCCATTGAATACTGGAGAGATTGTGTGTTGAGTGGCGGAACGTAACGCCGCGCCTTGCTGCTTTCCCAGAAGGATGAAATTTAAATATAAAATAATTTATTTCCTCAAGTGAGGATCAAACCCACGACCTGTCGTGTTTACAGTCGCACGGTCGTACCCCTGCCTGCCACGACTGGCCCCAACTGGTCATATGTACCTATTAGTAGAAGTAAAATTTGGATGTTTTGTAGATTATTATAATTTATTCTATAGGTAGTCATTGAAGAGTTTGTTTGGTTGGACGCGCTAATCTCAGGAACTACTAGTTCCAATTGAATAAGTCTTTTTAAATAAGATCTATTTATCGATAAAGGCAATAGGCTATACATGATGTTTCATCTACGTAATGGAAACCAAAACAACGATTTTAAAGTTTTTGTATATCTGTCTGTGGGTTTGGGCTCGGCTCTTAATAGGTTTTCACTTAGTGTTATTGTGTGGCTAATTATGTTTTCGCTATTGTCTTTTGAAAAGCTCAAAAAAATAACTGTTTTATAGAATTGGCGGAAGCTTTATTTTTCATACGCATACATATTGTCTGTAAAATACAATGATTAATTTTAAAAAACTATTTAAAAAATAAAAGGAAGTTAGAAACCCGCGGGCAATATTATTGAAAATACAAATCGATGATGGCTCTAGGACAAATTATAATTTTACCAAATTCTTAAAATTAACTTTCCCAAGACAAACTCCCCGGCACAGCTGATTTTAGAAATAACTCTTACCCTAAATTGAATTTGAACTCACACCCATTAACAATAAATAAATCTCCAAGGCTGATAATATAAATGATTCTAAATAAACGTATGGATAACAAGGCCTCAGGTCGTTTGACGAATATCTATTTATACGTTTTGCTGATGTATCACAGCATTTACGTTAATTACGTTATATATTACGTCATTAATATGACGAGGGTTCCAAATGAGTAATATTCAGTTAGAATGTTTTTTTATATATTTAGATC
Source organism: Heliconius numata (assembly GCA_016802625.1). Taxonomy (NCBI): domain Eukaryota; kingdom Metazoa; phylum Arthropoda; class Insecta; order Lepidoptera; family Nymphalidae; genus Heliconius; species Heliconius numata. Next base: position 2,534 of record JAEBDU010002384.1, on the reverse strand, counting down.
TATCTAATTGGCGTCTAGTTTTTTATTTTTTTTTTATAAATCTAAGGTCGTTGGCTTAAGGCTTAAGGTTATGGAAATATTGACAATATATACAGGCACGTATATATTTTGAGGCACTCCGTTCCCATTAAGACACTTCCGTTACCCACTTTTTGCTGAATTCTAGAGGCGTTGCGTGTTGAGTGGTGGAAGTCAACACGGTCTTATTATAATATATAATTTATATAGCAATTGCGAGTTTGATCTTTGTTTCGAGGAAATATAGGAGAGAGTTAGGAGAAATATAAATTATTTTCATATAAAATATATAACGGAGTATAAAACAGGAGAATAGAATGCCACGGCTTCACGATATATCCCGCATAGTAGACAGGGAACCTAATGTTATAACAGTAGGTTTTCCTCTTCCTACCTTAGTGCTTCATTGTTAGTGGTGGAATTTAACGCCGCACTTTTTCATTTTACTAGAGCGAAGAAATATAAATAATTCATTGTCTAGAGTCGTTTTTCTATATCTATCTTTTTTTTCCAGCTTTATTAAACAGAGACAAAATACGTTATATATATTATATTAATTATAATATTTATAAAAACGTAACGTAACAGATGAAAGAAATTACGAATTCAGGAGGTGCCTTCGGTAAGCACGTACGACTATCGATCATTTAAGTCAACTAACGACTTTGATGACTTAAGAAGTGAGTGTAGGTATGAATTAAATAGAATTAGTTTTTACCCGCGTATTTACTCGTGTAGCCTAATGTATCATCGAAAAATATTTTTCTTAAGTAAATAAAGAACATCTAGTAACGAATCACTTTTCTCATCTTGAAATATTTTATATTATTTAGTAGGACCAAAAATATCGATTTATTTTACATTTATAAGTAAATCGATATATCGTAGTGTAGCCTTTCTCAATAAATGAATTATCCAATTCAAAAAGATTTTTCCAATTCGAACCAGTGGTTCTTGAGATTAGCGTGTTCAACTAAACAAACCCTTAAGTATAGAAGTAGTAGTTTGTAAAATTTTATAAATTTACATATATATTTGTGGAATATATTATATTTATTAATCTATTCACAATCTATAAATTATTAATATTTATAAATATGGAAACATTATTTGACAAGATCAACATAATTGACACACTTTACGTTCGAATAGTGAACACTCAAATTAATAATTTAGTAATAATAATAGGCCTTTGTAGCACTGGGCCACAAGCAACCTAGTAAACGCGTCGGGTGTGGGTTCGATTTCCATTCAGGGGAGTGAAATATTCCGCCACTCAACACACAAGTCTTAACGCGGACCATCCTGTAATACGCGGGATGCAGCAAACATTAGTTCCCTGATGATATTATTAGTTAGTGCCAGGTAATAAAAATAATTCATTCACTCGAGTTGGAATCGAACCCAAACCCTTTTGAACGACGGTATTTCACCGATTATTTTATTTTTCTGTCAGATACTTTAATACGGTCGTGTCAACCACATTATACCGGAAAGCCACGACAAGTTTTCATAACACGAGATAAGATTGCATATTGTGTAATACACAGACATACATACACACATGCACGACCCACATGTGCTTGCGGAAATTAAGTAAAGACAATTTTGCAACTTCACGTTAAGGCATGCTTGTTATAAAGATATCTTAAGATCGATCTTAGTAGCTTAAGACAGACAGACATTGCCCGTTGAGTGACAGATCTCAATGCTGCTCTTTGCTCATTAGCAGAGCGAAGACATGAAAGTATTAAATATTTCATTTCATCGAGTGGGAATCGAACCCACAACCTGCCGCATTTACAGTCGTACGCTTATATCTCTGCGCCACGATTGGCCTCCTTGTTTTCGAAACTATACATTTGAGTGGCGGAATTCAACGCCGTTATTTGTACATTATATTCCCTTGTAGAAATAATCTGACAAACAAGATCTCGTATATGTGAGTATATAGATGTCAAGATTTATTGGTCTATAAATCAGCCTACTGGAAGCTTATCTTATTGGTCCGTTAACTTACTACTGAGATAAATATCGACAGCCATTTAGTCGCGATTTGGGTTATTTAGATTGGGATGTTGGGTAAGGTTTATTATTATATATTTTGTCTATATCTTTTTAGACTATAGATACGAGTACATCCCAAAACCTGATCTATTTATTATTTCAAACTTTTCCGTTAATGATTGACAGACAGATAACGCAAAGCTGAAAATACTAAACTTTAAAAAAAAATATCATGTAGGTTCCTTGACTCTCTTACTTGTTTATTTAGTTTATTTATTTAGCATTACGCTCTATTTGGCACATAACAGGGTAGACAGAGGGAACCTGCAGTGGCGTAGCTAGGGGGGTGCGAGCGGTGCGGTCGCACCGGCATCAACAGGAAAAGGGCATCAAAGTCGACGATTAGTGTGTTTTTTCTTTGTTTTTTAGACTTTATACCATTTTAAAGGGCATCAAGTCCTTTAAGCCGCACCGGGCATCAAAAGGAAAGGGGCATCAAAGTCGACGAT
>JAEBDU010002383.1:0-15963 GCA_016802625.1 Heliconius numata | reverse complement strand
ATAACCATTGTCCATTTGATTATGAAAAGTTAATGACCTACTAATAAATTATTTACCATAATATAAAATCAATTTCTATATTCATTATGTTTTATTTCAAATCAAATATAACAAAACGATGTTAATATTTATTCATTGTACCATAAAGACTAAACAAATCCCGGTATGTTTTCACATAATTTCTATGAAAAAAACACAGTAATTATGCTAAATAATAGCACCGAATGCACCTAAAGTATGAAATAAACTGTCTACAATAATTTATTATCTATTTGATAGTAAATATTTTGGCTCAGAAATTGGAACTAGTGACCACTGACCGTAGAGTTATGAAATGAAAGTTTTAAAGGTTATGTAAAAATAAATTATTAGTAATATGCAATTTTTAACATACTATAATGCACTTTGAACATAGACAATATTATTAGCACGTGCTATTTTTAGAAAAATACCCTCCATTTTCCCTCTATTATCTTAAATTATTTCATATATTTGTCGCGCTATAAATACTATATTTTATTACAAAAAATTTAATCCAGAACTACTATTATCACAATGTTTACAATTAAATATTATTTCGATAAGCGTCGATTATTATTAATAACATAAAATTCCATTAAAATTTGATGCAATTAATAATAATGACTTACATTAATTTTAATTGTAATAATATATATTTATTTTGTATTGTAGAGTCGATCTCTATACTTTTGTTATCGCATTTTACCACACACGCTCTCATCGAGTTTAATTTAATGACATAGAAAGATAAATATAATATCGGCTTTGATGTTTTAAAACTGATAATGCTATTGATAAGCTGAGGAAAATGTTGCTAACTGTACATTTATGTAATTTATATTTATTTCTTAATTTTCTATTGGTATATTTGGTTATTTTTATGTGTTAAATAAAAAAAATAAGATTTAAAACAATATAATCAAGGAAATTTTAGCACGATATTGAGCAGATGAAAATAAAATTGTGACAAATCACTCTATTTTCTACTTTAAAAGAAACTCTCTTAATTTTCAAAAACACTCATAATTTTCTAAAATTCGACATCCCCTCTCGAGTTATTTAAAAAATACACTATAAGAAATCCTTTTTTTATCGTAAAATATATAAAAAAACTAAAAATATATAACTCACTTTTGAAACACGTGCTCGAAAAGAAATCGCCTTTCAAAGACTCACGACCGCTACCGAAGACGAACTACGAATACTGTATTTACGTAAACGTAGGAAGCTTTACGCTCAAAATAATAATACTAAAAACATTGCAATTTAAACCTTATACTTTGAAAATAAGGCTCAATTTTTGAAAGCTCGGTGGTAATAGTAAATAATATGGTTGAAGTCACAATATATTGCTGTCGCGATCATTTATATGAAATATGGCGTGTGCGAAAGAGACAAGACAACAATTGCGCATGTCCGTTTTTTTCAATAATGGCGATAACCTCAAGTTTATGAATAAGCTTCTTGCATGTTTAAAAGCTTTGTTGAGTAAACATCGTAAAAGTTCTATTTTATTGAATAGTTATATTTTTTGAGATATATTATATTAGAATAAGTTATTTAAAGTTGATAAATAAAAATATCTTCTGATTTTTTTTAATACAGAAAAAATATATTATAATATTATTATTAGCTTATTTAAAAAAAGTAATATAATAATTAACTGTTTTTCATTAAACTTACCAACACAAGCAGGCACAGTGTCGTTCCATCTATTATCATCGTAGCACCATATAACTCGCGTCCTCTGTTGCGTGTCCTCGAAAACAAAGTTGACATTGCACATGTAGTGCGCGAAGTCTCCGCTGCGGTACACCAAGTAGCCGCTAGATGGCGCTGGCAAAGTAACACAACCTAAACCTGCGAAAAATAAATTTGCGATATTTATCATGTACTATATTTTTATCAATAAAATAAAAAAAAATGTATAACCATTTTTTTAATATAAATGATATTCAACCACATGTTAAATAAGCTTATTTAACATATGGTTGCTTTTATTCTAATTTAGATGGCGCTACTTTTCTAACAGCTTACTCTACCAATAGATGGCGGTACTAGAGTTTTAAATTTGATATGGTTTTATAGATGACGCTACTAAGTATTTTTTTTTAATTTTTCCCAAGCAGAATGCTACAATAATAGATAATAAGTAAATAATAATATCTTAATTCTTACTTTATTTGTTTTTCGTGATAAGAATATATATATTTTAAAGATTATGAGTTATGCGATTTTTAGCCACGGATTATCTTGGTTATCTTGGTTTTCAACCTCTCAAGTTACATATAAAAATAAAATAATTTACTTATTATGATTAAGATCATTCTATGTGATTATCATAAAAGTAATATTTTTAATATCAATATTCTTTCGATTTTAATACAAATTCGTAGATACACCATATGAATATTTTTTTTAGCTTCACTCTTTTTCCCACATATAGCAGGTAAGGCAGAAAAAAAATTAGTGTTAAGATATTCTCCATATTTCGTTGAATTTTTAAGACATCGCGTGTTTTAGATATTGAGTGGTAGAACTCAACGCGCTTTTTCTTCTGCAGATAATGAAAATAATGATCTGTTTTGAATGTGTTAAACATATTAGTCATTATTCAATACTTACTTTTATAATGTAACAACACGCCTCTCTTAGGGAAGGCGCCTTTAGATTTAGCTTCTACAACTATTTCAACAGTGTCAGTGGTGGAAGTCAAACGGATAGGCAAGTCCACTTGCTCGCAGGTAGACAGCAATGAGTTGCCGTTCGAATCCTCAACTGATACGAAATCTATGCATTCTTCTTCGAAGGGACCTATACCTGTAAAAAATAAATAAAATAATGACGTAAGTAGGTTATAATTTTTATAGCATTAAGATTTTTTTTTTCTCTTAGCAGAGTGACTAGGATGTCTTAAGATACTTCATCCTTCACTTTTCGCTGGGATCTAAAAAAAAATAAATGGCGGAAATGCAGTGGAGAGCAAATCGAACCTACAATCTGTTGCATTTACAGTCGCACGCTTGTGCCCCTGCGCTAGTGCCCACAACAGGCCTTTACTTTTTTTTCTTTAATGTTTATATCAAGTAGATAAAATTCTATCCAAAAACGGCTGAGAGATAATTATTATAACTCAAAAGTATAATTGATTCGTATAAAAATTAATTGTATTTTAACATCATTTTTTAATTATCTGATTATTATATTCTTATAGTCGTACTTAAATAATTCCGCCTGTCAAAATTAATGTAGTGAGTGACATTAGTGAAAATCAATAAAAAAGTCAATTAAACTAAGACGATAAAACTAATTAACTAAATCATAAAGTGACATTTTATTATCTGTAAAAGTCACAATTCTTGAAATGAATTCGAATAAAAAAATACCTAATCGAATTAATTTAAAAGGACAGTGCTGATTAAAATACAACAAAAGCATCACTAATTAGGAAGAGCGAGTCGTCGAAACATTCGAATCGAATCGTAAGTTAAGTTTACTTTTAACCTCATGTTAAGTTAGCACTGGGTCAGAATTCTTCAGAAAATAAAGAACAGAATGTTTTTGCATTAGATTTTCCTTGGTCACCCCTGCAAGAAACAACGTCGCTTTGCTCTTATTTTCTTTCACGCTGTATCACTCATATAGCAAAGTAGGCTAGTGTTAAGCGTAGTGTTAAGACACTTTGTTTCCCACTTTTCGTCAAATTTTTAAAACATAGCGTGTTGAGTAGCGCTTTTTCCTATTTGTTTAAATTAAATAATTCATTCCCCCGACTTGTAATTGAACCCACAGCCATCACGTTTACAGTCACACGATTCTTGCCCAAAATGTAAACATATGAATCCACTTACTCCTCAAACTGACATCCAACAATGTAACACGGACACGTTGTTCCGCATTAACCCGTAACTTCCACCTGCATTCGTCCCCTACATAGAAGTGGGGGTACCCGGGGGTCCTTATGTATCCCTCGCTGTCGGGACCTGAATGCGCTATGTACAACTCCCGATTGCAATAGTGGATGGATAGTAAATCTGAAACAATTGTTTTTGATATTAGAAAATAGAATATTGTATGTTCTAAGTTGGATATCGTCATGCCCCAGGAATAAAAGCGAAAAAAGTAAATACGTAATATTTTCATTTCCTTGCTCTGGAAACGAGGCGAAGTGCGGCGTTAAGTTTTGCAACTCAGCACGCAATGCCTCGGTAATTGGGCGGAAAGTTACAAACGGAAATGTCTTCTGATACCAGATTCTCTCCACTTATCCTATCATATGCGCAATACAGCGTGAAGTTAAACAAAAAAATAACTGACTGACTGACTGTGTTGTAGTAATTTTAATTACCCTGGTTTGATAAAAACAGCGCGGCGTTAAGTTCTATCATATAAACGTCAACAGATTCACAAAATTAAACGGAAAGTGATAAAAGGAATACTTGACGTATGCTAAAACAATAGTGAAATCAATCTATTAAGCTTATTTTCTTATATATTTCATGTATTTTGTAAGAAAAACGATTAAAATCTAGTAAATGTTAAAGCGATTTGCTCACACACCCACGCTACGGTATTTAATTGGGTTTACGTCGGTGCTACGACCTACGGCCGTCCTTGACTTATTCTCAAAGATTGTAATCAGGTCATTCACGTCATCATCATCATTCAAAAGAAATGGCATTTCAGGCCAGGTTTGTTTCTATCTTCATATAGTAAAGACATTTTAAAATTAACATATTACTTTTCTATTTAGGTAATTCTATACAAAAATAACGAATATATCTATGATTGAAAGTCAATGTATTTTTTTTTCGATACTTACATAGATAAACAACACGAGATTAAATATTTGTTTAAATTTATATTCCATTTCTTCGCTCTGGTGTCAAGGCAAAAGCCATGCCTCTAGAATTCGGCGGAAAGTGGGCAACGGAGTATCTTAACACTGGCTTCCCTCTGCCTAACCAGCTGTGTGTGCGAGATACAGCGTGAAGCTGTTTTTTTTTTCTTTTAATTAAAACAAAATGTTTAAACACGCAAATATAACATTCTACCTTTTTCTACCGTATGTAATTTTGAATCCACTGACATTTCATAAATATAAATTGGCAAAATAACCAGTGGAACATGAGCTTGAAAGCTGTTCAGTCGTTTCAAGCGGCCTTGAACTCGCGCCCTTGAGACAGTCGCGGTAGTCCCTGAGCTTCATTTACAGATACCGTACCTTATATCGTGTTTTTATTCTGTTGTCTTATTCTAAAAATAACACAATTAGAAAATTTGGGTATTGTTTTTTTAGCTTCACGCTGTATTACGCACATAGCAGTATAGGCAGAGGGAACTTGAGAACCTATTCTTAAGAAGACACTCCGTTCCCATTGAGACACTTCCGCTCCCCACTTTCCGCTGCATTCAGGCGGAGAGTGGCGGATCATAACGCCGAATTTATTAAAAAATACAATTCTGTTACTAGGAGCGAGCTATGCTTACAATAGGTTATCATTTTGTCACGTAGTTTTTACACTTGAAACTGTGAAAGCTGACCTTGGCAGAGTCACCGTGTTCTGGGAGAGATGCATTTGAATACCTACTCCTGACCTTGCCTTAAAAATTGTGGAAGAAAAATACTAAACTGGGAATATGGGCATATGTGAAGTTGAATTTCGATATTTCTATTTCTTCAACATTTAAAACATAAGAAAAAAAATAATAAACGAAATATGCAATGCAAAAAGGATTTTTTTGTATTTATTATTTTAATAAATGCAAATATAATGGCGTCCAGTAGAGCATAAAGTAAATATCTACATTCTTTAAATTAGATTATCTACATTAATTGTAACCGAATAAAAATTTTATTTAATCACAGTCCTATACGATGGTATGTAGTTTAAATAAATGGAAAAACTCGCGAAATTAAGATTATTCCACCCATTAGCTCAATATCATATGACCATTAGTGCGGGTTCGATAATCGCGGCCCATAAAACTAAGTTATAATGCTGATTTACGAGCGTATTATGCAATCTGCTATAACGATAATATTGGTTGTGGGAGCCAGTGCAGTTACATAGGAAGAATAATAGAGAAATGTTTTAATAGTAGGTACTTTGTGGCTATGTGACTAATGTATGTTATAGTTTTATAGGATTAGGATAGCTTGGTTATTTGAAGCTTCATACTTTATTCTGTATGTAGCAGAATAAGTAGAAATAAGTAAGAATTAAGGCACTCCGTTAACGTCTCTCCGTAGAACATGTAAATGATTCATTCTCACAATTGAGAAGTGAATTCATAACCATCGTGTTATAAAACGAATTCTAATTTGCAATGTTATAATTTTCTTACAATTACATTCTGTGGCGTTGAGTTCGGTCACTCAACACGCATTGGCTCCACAATTCGAGTGTTTGTGTTTGAAAGCTTCCAGAGGTAGGGAGGGATGAAGCGTGAAACAATAAAACAACATTATCGAAAAATATAAGCAGAAAAGTCATTAAATAACGCTTTCCTAGTGATATGGCTACCTATATCGATTCTATATACATTTCCGTCATTTCAGCCTTTAAGCTTTATTCTATTCACTATTGAGAGATCGCTTCGCTACAGGCTTCGAGAATAAATCACTCCACTCGCTTATCATGTGCTGCCATATAGAGTTATTGCATATTTCACAGCTAGTGCAAATTGAACTTTGAATCAAGAATAATAGGGTTTATTTTCAATATATCTACTATTGGAAAGCCTTATTACTAGAAACCGTGGTGTCTTTATCCATTAATGGTTATAATAATAGATTATTACTATACTAGATTCTATTTCAGATATCCTTTTGCCTTTTGTGGTTTATCTTTTATCTATATGAAATAAATTGTAGCTGTATCTAAAATATATTACAAAGGTATCTTTAAAAGGGTTGTCGTATTAGTTATCTTTTTAAATCGTTTATTTCTATATCTATAACTTCATACTGTATCCGTCATATGGCAGGATAAATTACTCATTAGTCAACGTAATGGCTAGATCGTAATATAATATTATTAGTGTAAGTAAGTTTGTATACGCTAATAATAAATAAATAAAAAAAAAATATGGCAGGATAGGCAAAGGAAATCTAGTATTAATATCTGTTCCCCACTGTTAAATTTGTAATCAGAAAATTAAAATTATTTAGAATTTTTAAAATTTAACTTAAAAGATAATTAGTTACTGTCTTATAATAAAAACAATTAATTAAATAATTAAACATAAAATATCATTTTCTTTAGATAAATTAAATGACCAAAAAGATAGAATGTCTATTTTTTTGAACTTAAAAAACTATCAATCTATTTAAACTTTTTATGACCTCTAAAAAAAAAGATGAATATAAACATACACTCAACAAAGTAGAGCCAGTACTATATTACTATATTTACAAATAAGATCTCGTTAGCATCAGTCGAGCGTGTCCAAATGAACGGCCAGAGAGGCACGTGCCTCGACCTGTCGGCAAATCCCAAAGGATAACCCAAATTAAGTAAATCCGAATTTGTGGGAACCAGTGGGTTTTTTAGATAATATACTTTTCTAGTAAAATACTCATGGTAATGTGGACTAAAGAAAAAGCATAAAAAGAGTAGCTATTCTTCGTCTGTATAAACAAAATTTGTTAAAAAATATATTATTTCAAACTACAGTCTCACAATTAATATTGAAAATTACTGAAAAAATGGAGGGAGGGTGTCTTTATTTGATTATTTTTGTATAACATGTAGTTGTCAAAATCAAAATAAATATTTTAAGTTCTTATTCTTTCCTCTAAATATCAGCAAAGACAATACTAATAGATTATTTTTATATTCTTTTCTAAATTATTATTACCTAGTTGGTAAATTCTTATTTCCTCTATTAATTTTTTAAATATTTCAACACAATAATACTATTTATTCGTATTAAAAGAAAAAATACACAATGACACACATTCAGATTTTTTTACAAAAACCACACAACGTACGATAAAGGCTACCATTAAGTTAGCACATTATCAAAATAAGCATAGCATTTTAACCCTAAGTCGTTTCGATTCTACCCCATAATCGATGTGTTCAATAGATATTAGTTTGGATAAGCGTGACGTAAATGACACACGTCATACATCTGCCTGTCGTTGCTTAATGGAAATTAATTTTACGCTTCGAGTTGGGTAAAAATGTTATAAATGCATTATATTAATATATTTTACAAGTAAAAATATATTCTATATATTTCTAACCATTTTATGTAAGCTAGAAACGCCTACTATGTAATCTTCTTTTAAGAAAATGAAAATAATTCGCTTCCTCGAGAGGGAATCGAACCGACACCTATCGCGCTTACATTCAGTCATTATGCCGTCACGACGACATGATTAATATTATTGGAAAATAAATTTAATTTAATGGAAAAAAGATTTAGTAAAAGGTTCATGATAATAACAAAAATTTAGAATTAAATTAAATATTTAGTATAGTAGTTTATCTTTATCTTTTTTAATATTATGTATATATTTTTGAACACGTTTTATGTATGTATGTATATATGTGTAAGTATATATTGTTTTTCTATATATGTATGTATGTATGTATGTATGTATGTGTAAAGTATATAAACATTAAACACTTTTTATGTAAGTTTATTTTTATATTATTGACTTATTTTATTATATATTATTTGCATAAAATTTGCACTGAGACGTTGTCCCCTTTCTCCTCATTACAATTTATCCGTAATGTTTCAAAGGTTGTCTGGTAGAGATTGCTTAAAGCAATAAGACCGCCTTTGCATACGTGTTTTTCTTTCAATTTTATTTGTATTGTTCTTTGTATATATTTCTTTTATGTGTGCAATAAAGTATATTCTATTCTATTCTATTAAATTTAATATACAATAGCCTAGAAATCTCATTTGTTGTTGAAATTGCTTCACAGAATATATTAAAAGGGATCGAGGCATAAATTGAGGGCGTAATATTAATCAGTACAAAGCTTTCTATTTAAATATATTATTATAATAATTTCGTAGTCTGATATTATAATATTAATTCAGACAAGCCTTGGGGTATAAGCGCGCGATTGTAAACACGACAGGTGATGGGTTCGATTCCCACTTGAGGAAATGATATAAGTATTTAATATTTTCATTTCTTCGCTCGCTTGCACAGCTGTCCTACACACCGATAGGCTGGGTTAACGCTTTTGAATATACGACTATTATATTAATTTAAATGTTTTCCTTTTTTTATATGTGTATTTAACAGTTCACTATAATATTTAAGATGTAGCAAGAAGCATACAAATAATATAAATAAAACAATCATAATATGAATCTATATTTATGGTACGAAAAAAAAATATAAGTTATTACAGACTGAATGTAAAAAAAAAAGAAAACCGATGTCAAAGATAAAAAGATGCATGTTATAATATATCGTATTATATATTAGAGTAGACAGAGTGAATCTAGTATTACGACACTGTAACCTCCATTTTCCGCCCGAATTCGAGACATCCGCTTTGAACGGCGGAACTTTGCATATTCTAATGTCAAATAGACGTAAATCACGACCTTTTGCGGATGTTCTCTTTTTTCAACTACAATTTTCAAAGTAATTTGCGTGTTGAGTGGCGGAACTTAACGCCGTGCCTTACCTTGGTACCAAAGTGACTAAATGAAAATAACTCATTCTAGTGCAAGCATATTATTCAAAAATATATTTATGTTGTACTTTGCGGGTTAAAAAAACAATTTTCGCGAAATGCTAATCAGGAAATTGAAAAGGAAAAGGAAATATAATTGACAATGAACTTGTAAGCGTTCAGAGTTTATTTACGTTATGAATAAACCCATAATATTTTTTTTTTTCTTTTTTTGACTTCACATTGTAACACGCATATTAGCAGGTTAGGCAAAGGAAATCTAATGTTAAGACACTCCGTTCCCCAAAGTCCACCAAATTTCATACGTTTAGTGTGGAGAACGAGAGTCAATGCCATGCTAAAGTATCAAAGCAAGAAAATGAGAGAAGTAATTCATTAAATCTTGAATTAAATCGAACCCACGAATCTTGCGTTTATTATCAGGCGAAGTACCCCTGTGCTACGACGACGATGCTTCAATTCCATCCATTCCTTGTTGAACGGCGCAATAGACAAAAATAATATGACGTATTTTTATTCCGATTTAACTTACCATCAAAACAAGCATATTTAACGTAGACTACACCAGGAGACCAGCTCCTGGAAGGAGGATAGTCCTCCGCTAGTACGAAGCTACAATGGTTGACCCCCGCACATCTGGAAAGATAGAATATTATTGTTATTTTTATTGTTAATAATATCCATAAAAAAATCTTTTTAGACCCATATTAGAATAAATATGGCCCATTTGAGTGAACTGCCTCCTGTCTTCTAGTATTATCTAATAATACAATTGACTAAATGCTTAAGTTGTTTAAAGACAAAGAAATACTTTATTCTTACATTTTCGATTAATTATAATTAAAAATCTCATTAACATCAAACACTTTGGACCTTGTTTTAGACGTTTCGTCAACGTTTTTATTAATTAAAAACTGTATCCGCTGTAATTAATATTTCAATTGAATCTCAGAGTCGTTGATTAGATCTCATGTTAATTTACCGAATGGATGGTTCAATTAACCTAAAGATTAATTTATGATTCAATATTGTAAAAATAAACAATATATATTTTGTACGTATGTAATATATAAGATTATGAAAAGATATACTTTTTAAGTGTGTCAACAAAGCTGTAAATTGAAACGATACAAGAATACTAGGCCCGTATTTACAAACCGCTCTCTACTCTGAGATCGATCTTGAGATGCCGTTTTCATCCATTAATTATAATCTATGAATGAAAACGGCATCTCAAGGTCCCTCTTAAGATATATACGGGCCCTAGTGTGATGGTGGTTACTAGGGCCCGTATATATTTTGGGTACCTTCTTGCGACGTAGTTAGAAAATATTAAAGTTCAAAGCACGTGGTTATTCATGTTTTATAGTCGTTCGTACGATGACATTTAATGATAAGCTTTTGTTTACATTTTCACATGACGTGTAAGTTGTCGGTTAATCTTTAGAATGTTTTTTTAGCTTCACGCTGTCTCTCTCATGTGGCAGGGTAGGCAGAGCTCGCCTAGAGGTAAGACACTCCGCTCCCCATTTTCCACAATTCTCGAGATATTTAGTGGCAGAACCAGAATGCAGACAATGAAAATGTTAAATAAATCATTTTCTCGAGTAGGAATCGAAACCAAACCCTGACACAAGCCTCACACACTAGTATGCTATTATGTAAAAAAATGACAAATTTAAAATTTTGATATTTCATGTTTACATTCCTAATATTACCTTCCAAGTCAATGGTAGCTTTACGTTTCAACGTTTCTATTAAATCCGTAAGTGCGAATATAAAAATTTTTGCTAACTTCTATACCTACATAAAGAAAAGTAAGCCAAAATATTTAAAATAAAATATAACATATTCGCAGTTAAAACAAACAAAAAACAACCCGTATTTTCCACCGCAATAGAGCAAAATTACATACCTACACACCCCAAAAGCTGCATACGAATTACACGAGATACCATCGCGTAATTTCCTGCATTCGGTAAATAACTATAAGGGCGTATGCATATTTAAGTAAGATCAAAGTTTAATAAATTTATTCAAAATAAGAAATCACAAGAGTGTGACTATGACGATTGTGGGTTCGATTCTCACCAAGGCAAAAGCTCGGCGTTAAGTTTCGCAACTCACCACGCAATGCCTAAAAAAATTTGGCAGACTAAGTGACAAACGGAGCTTCTTAACTACCTCTGCCCATTCTGCTATATGCGGAATACAACGTGAAGATGAAAAAGAGTGACAAAATAAGTAGGTAAGCTGGTAAGTAGGTAGGTGTAGGTTGGATTCTCGTTCGGAAAAATCATATATTTTCAAGAAAAGAAAACGTGGTCGGTTATAAACATACCTAATACAACATTTGTTGATAAATAAATTTTAAAGAAATATACCACAGCTTTATGAATTTAAATCACAAATTAATAAACTTTCATAAACTGTCTAATTTATTATTGTTTCCTTTTTATATGTATATGACCTTATTTTATTAAAATTATGCGGAAATGACTGCGTCGAATGTTCAAAAGTGATTAATGAACTTATCATCGGGTTTTAAAACAAAGTTCTTATCCGAGAGCTTTTATGTAATAACGTAGTAAACTTTCTGATAATATTATCTTGATGATAAAAATACACGTGAGATTTTGTTAGTTTTACTAATAATCTACTAGGTATATGACTTTTCTATTAACAGGTATAGAATAGTGAAATACTTCGTTTACCAATTTCTAGATTTTTTTCTGTAATCACAATGAGGAAATTTAAACACTTTTTTGGCGGAGAACTATGTCTAGATACTTTCAGATATTACCCTACTTGACAGATTACTAAAACTCATCGTCGTGCTTATATCATACTGTTACTGTTTCTTACTGTTTTCCTCTAAGCTGGTAAGGCAGAGACAGTGTTAAGACACTCCATTCTCAGCTTTTTACTGGATTTTTAAGATATTGTGTATCAACCCACAATAGTCGCGTATTCTATGTAACATGCGCCATGACAGCCGTTAAAACCATGAATTTAGTTATATAGTTATATATTTATATTAAGCTCTTATAAAATCATAAAAATGGCTATATGTTCGTATATAACGCGTATGTATGCATAGTAATTTTACTAAATATAGCAATAAAACTAGAAAAACAAACAATACCGATAACATCAACCCCTATTTTATTTAAGTGGATGATTCCCAAGGGCTGGTGTTTCACACCTGGCTAACTCAATTACTCGGCCTATTAACAGCGAAATTCTATTTAATATTTCAAGTGATTTGTATTTTTACCCCAAAATTGTAGAATATTTTTCTTGAAATACTTACATAGTGAGGGCTTCATACCTTTTGAAAGAAAATATGACCAAATGGTTCCTTAATATTTTCTTCATATTGCAGAAAATACAAATAATAAATCACTCATTTTCAAATAAAATTATATGTAACGGTTATATATAAAAAAAGTAAAAAAACAGAACAGAGAATCTCGTTTTTCACTATGTGGGAGATATTCAAACAAAAATGTGATTACAATAAATATTATAATAACTTTCGTATTTATTATACAGTTCAACACCTTATTTCTTCAATATTAGATAGGCTTACGTGAAAAGAAAAAGTGCTTTCATCTTATCAAACATCGATATTTAATGATTCCGTCGTGATCAAGTAGGTATAGTTGTTGATTTGGACCCCAGAGGGTGAAATTATTTTAATTTACTGCTTTGGCAATACAAAGCGGGACTGAAAGAAAGCAAAAAAGAACCTTTTAATTTTTTTGCGGGAAAGAGAATGAAATGAAATTAGGATGTCTCTACCTTGTTTAATACGAGGTAAATGAGAAAAATATCTAATTAGGTCAAAAGAAGAAAGAACTAGTATCGTTCTATAATTATATTAATGTATGATCAAATAGCAAAAATGAATCAAATTCTTGAGCACCTGACGCACTCATTTTAAACAGGCACTGTAAAGCTTATTTTACACTGGTGTACCTACATATTATTTGCAGTATATGAAAAGTATAATTGTGTTTTTGTCAAGAAAGCTTAAAATTTGAGATAATTACATAACATAAATAATTATATGGTTCATATATATTTTGCGAAAAATATTTCAAAACAATTTTGTGGACCTTTATTATGGTATGGAATTTTCAAATATGGGATTAATACACGTTTAATTTTGCAGAAAATACTATTTTTTAAAATCTATACAAAAATATATCCAGAAAGTAAACTGAAATTTCATTTTATTTTTCTTTATAGCTTTTTAGAGATCCATTAGACTGCTTTTAAGTTCACAAGCGCGTTAAATAAAAAAAAACGAAAGAGATTGATTGTTTCAGCTTAGATAACTCGCAATACGAATCATCAATCAAGAAGTCCAGTTTTAGTGACTGAACAAACAAATAAGACTTAAGAGTTTCAAGAAAATCTATAAAAACAAGATAAATTCATATGCAAGATTTGAATTTAATGAATCTTTACTAAATATACATACATTCCTAAAACTAAGGTAGTAAATTGTAAATATCCACTATTCGATAATGTTTGGTTAAAAGAGCCCGTTTCATCAATTGACTAATACCAATATATTATTTCTTATATTACTTATTTTGAAACTATTAAGAATGTCATGGCCTACAAATATAATATAATAAATAATAGCAAATAAAACCATACGGTGTATAAGCAACTTTACACGAATTTCATATAATCATGCGCACGCGCGATAAGCGGAACATATTGCGAAGTGGGTACTTCCGGAAGTTCGTTGCTGCGTCAAGTGACGTCACAACCGGAAGTGACATCTCGTTTGCTTTTAAAAATTGGAAGGGCCGTGACACTGTGTATACGTACTTTGTGCTTTTTATGATAATTTATAGAGACTTATACTTGTTAGATTTCATAGGCATTTAATTTAAGTTTATTTATATATATCTATATATATAAAATGACTTGTTCTCACTGACTGAGGTAAGACACACGCACAACCGTAACCGCTAATAGTAGAAACGTGAAATTTGTATAGATGTTTACTTTCGTAATCTGGACAGCCACTAAAAAGGGATTTTGAAAAATTTTAACCCTAAAGGGTTGGAATAGGGGATGAAAGTTTGTATGGATATTTTTATAAATCGCCACCGATTTTTATAAAATCTGAAATTCAGCCTCTTAAATAGATTTGATTGAACACGTGTTTCGTGGTTTTTTAGAATACAGCTCCTAAGGGTGCAAATAAGGGGTTGAAACTATATTCGATCAGCACTCATCATTGATATTAACTATCATTGGTCTCTACATTTGTCAACTAAATATGACGAAATACAAAAGAAAAGAAATATATAAAAGAAACGACGAGCGACAAATCTTTTGCTTCGACAACTTCAAAAGTCAGTCAGTCTAAAAATACATTTCTACCATCATTAGATGTCAAAATTTAGGTTAAGAGTCATCTACGATACACCAGAAATACTCGTATTGTGGTCTGATATTTCACGATCACAATTGAAATTTTTCATTTCAATGTTAATTAGTCTCTGTAGTCTTTTATTCGTTATTTTTGGTACTATTGTTTTTATAGTTCGTTTGGTTTCGACGTCGTTTTTTGGATATATTTGAAATATTTTGATAATCAGCCTGTAGTTATTTTAATTGGTGATAAAAATTCGATGTTTTTAGGTTATAATTTATTTTATAATTATGCTACATATATACATATATTCTAATATATAAGTACTCGTATGTATAAATATAGGCTTCGTAACTAAGCGATCGTTGAGCTATTTCACCGACGCCGCCTTCTACAAGAACTATTTATCGACGCTATTTTGATATTTTGATAAAATATTTGCATACGCTTTAATGAAACTAAATAAGAGTCTGATATTTAACAATTTACTGCGGATATACTAAACCAACAATTAACTTCTCTAAAACTTGCCACTGTAAACGCGGTTGTTGATTCGATTCCCATTCGAGGGAATGAAAAATTTAATATTTTCACTCTGGTAATGGGGCAAAGGACTCAGCAAGCAATGTCTCGAGAATTTCTCGAGAAAAACACTACTACAAATAGGTCGAGAAATAAAATATATTTTAAGACATAAATAAAATCATATAAAAACTTCATAAAATTATATTATTTTTAATATGAACATAGAATCATAGAATGAATTCGCCTACCCACGATTTTAGCTTTTATGCGCCTACCCACGAAACATAGAATGTTTCGTGGGTAGGCGCATAAAAGTTATAACGTTTTTCAAGTTGCTCC
>JAEBDU010002380.1:0-12634 GCA_016802625.1 Heliconius numata | reverse complement strand
AATGCGTACTTATCAGACCACGTCGGATTACACACTAAAATTACGTATAGACCCCACGCAGAACTAAAATGCTTATTAAGAATTACCTACTACTACTAAAGCACTTATTACTAGAAATACTAGGATCTATTATTACTTTGATTATACTGGTGGGTGCTCTGTACCAATGAGGGTAGGGATTAATTTGGATGGC
Organism: Heliconius numata; assembly: GCA_016802625.1. NCBI lineage: Eukaryota > Metazoa > Arthropoda > Insecta > Lepidoptera > Nymphalidae > Heliconius > Heliconius numata. The sequence continues at coordinate 12,441 of JAEBDU010002380.1, read as the reverse complement.
ACAGAGGCACTAGTGTGTGATTTTAGGCCCGACAGATTGTGGGTTCGATTTCCATTTGAGGAACGTTACGCGCTACTATGTAAAATAAATTAATTAAGTGTTTTTTTAATGACGTGTGGAAATGACGTGTGGAATGACTGAATTTCTTGCCATGCTCTACTGTTACTTCTGAACCCATAACCGCCGCATTTACAGTCTTACTGTGCCGCTGCGCTATGACGGCTTTACGAATCTTTTTTTATTTATCTATATAAAACAAACTCATTTCTCAATAATAAATTTCCTCAAATATGTATTTTAACATTGTTTGTTTGTTCTATATGTATATAATTGAAATACGCAAAGAATAAAACATTAAAAAAAACCTTCAAACAAAAATTAAACAGGTTACAATATACGCTATTCAAGTTAACACATAATATGTTTACTTTCACAATTCTCTTTACTAATTCTTCATACATTTGTATTGTATGTACGAGTAGGTTCCATACAAATAGTGCTAATTGACATGAGACCCCGTAACTCATGAAATTTTAATGAACCCGCTGAGATGCTCTGGGGGGCTTGGACTGTGACAAATTTCATGCAGAATGTATGACTGGAACGGGTCACCGCTTTGAACCCGTTAGCTTTTAGCCGAATATTCAAATGAACCTGTCAATAACTGGCTTCCGTGTGAGTTGGTGTCGTTTTTTTTTTATTGGAAATAATTATTATATTATTTTTTGTTATAGATTTTTTTATATGTTAAGGAATGAGGGTATTATTTTTAATATTAAAGTACACATAAAAACCATAACATTTATTTTTAAAAAATAATGAAACAATTTTATAAACTGGAACATCGCAATAGAATAATTAAACATTTCAAAATCCTTCATGTCGTTACCAGAAAGAAGAAATGAAAATATTTAATATTTCTCTAGTGAGAATCGAACCCACAACCTGTCGTCTTTACAGTCACACCCTTGTTCCACTGCGCTACAACTAGCCTTGATATTCGTTGGCTATAATAAATTAAATTATAGTAAAAGTAATTCTAAGTAATATTAGAAATAGCAAATTAAATTGCTTACAATAAAATATTCTGTAATTAATTATAGAGAGAGATATTATCAAATTTATTTCTCTTGTACTTGTTTATAATATTTTGTTATAGAAAATCTATATAGCGTTTTAATTGGCATTAATTAAAATTGTAATTAAGTTAAACTACAGTTAGTTTGATGAGTACATTGAGGTCAGATAAAGTCCTCGCAGATTATAACTAGTTATCGGAAATCGTAAATGCACATATTTTAATGATAAATGGAGGAACTCAATTAAAAGTAAATATATTAATAGATGTTACGTCCGTTCGTTCGTTAACATTGCGTTCTATCTATTAAATAATAACTTAGAGTATTTTAGTTGTTTATTATTTACTAAAATAACTGTTTTTAAAATTTGAAGCCCATAATTTATGCTGACACTTTTATTTAATTCATTTAAGAATAAAAAAAGAATATATTTTTTGTTATATTACCGATTAAATCATATCAGTTTCACGCTGAATCCCGCATATCTGGAAAGCTACAGTCAAAACTCTCCGTTCTCAGTAAGATATTAATTTATTAGCTAGGCTATTTAACAAGATATACAGATCAGAATACTTATGGAACTTAGAACATGTGAACAAAATCTGTGAAATATTCAAAATTATCAAGAAAACCTATAATTTCCAATAGTTTTAAATAAAATGTGTTATGAAAATATGTTAAAGTGCTAAAAGATAATAAACGTATAGAGACTGCATTACTAAGTTATGAGTTGGGTTGTGTCATGGACAGGAATGCCAGTTGTTATTGGAGGAACGTCTGTCTAATCTAATTTGTTGCCACTTACGGTATTATAATTTATAGATATATAAACGATTGGTAGATTTTTTATTATTTAAGCGCTTAATAATATTAAGTATTAAAATAAAAAATGTTACAATTTACTAATTAAGAAAAGATAGCTTCTTATTCACTATACTGTTACAATGTTTTTTCTTAGGGTACCCAGAAGGTAAACTGGGACCTCATTACTTAGACCCCGATGTCAATCCATCGGTCCTTCAGTCTGTCTGTCTGTCACCGGGCTGTATATTATGAACCGCATTAGATAGTTGAAAAATTTACAGACGATTTACTGCTATACTCTCTTATTCTTCTTCACAGTCGTTACGCTCTTGACGGGACAGCCGCGGCCATCACGTAGTCACGTTTTTGGCTTTCGTTATTCTTGCCAGAGTTTCACGCCATTTCCTTCTGTTGGTCGCCATTCTAGTGCACTCATGCAATTTACCGCTATACAACAAATACTAAAAGACAGAAAAAACACTAATTTAAAAGGTCTCCCAAGCAACAAACTTGTTTCTTTTACAGACAATGGTACGGAACCCGTCGTTCATGAGTTCCACTCGCACTTACCCGACTCTTTAAATATTCAAAGTATTCGTCTGTCTCATCATGTTTTTGACGTAGCAACTAATTAGCCATAACAACAAAGACTCGTTCACTCGCTTGCATTTCAATAAGCTATCTGTTGGTTGTATCGACTCGCTTGACAAGCGGCTAATAGCTGTTACTGTGTAATATAAAACAGAGATACCAATAGAAGTGCCGTTAAAACTGATTTGTGTTATATTTAATTTGTAATATATGTATGAGACCTTAGAGACATGTGTGACTGTTAACGCGACGGTTGTGGGTTCGATTCCTATTCGGGTTAGTGAATTATTTAATATTTTTTTGGCGCTGGTAACAAGTTTGAGTTCCGCTACTAAACACGGAACGTCTCCAGAATGCAGTGGAAAGTGGGGAATGACGCAACAACGACTTAATGGGAACGGAGTATGTTGACACTAGCTTCACACGTTCCCTCTGTCCACCCTTCTCAGTGAGGTATATAGCGTTAAGCCAAAAAAAACAAATATAATTCTAAGGATTTTTCAAATAGATATTAAAACACGGATGCAAATCAGAATATTAAATAAATAATTAAAGCGGGCGAACCCGCAAGCGGGTCGCTTGTAAATAATAAATTAGCGTAAGTTGTAACTAACCGTATATAAATAATAAAAATACATTAATTATATTAATAATTTTTGATTATTATAATGTTAAAGCTTATTTCTAATATATCTTCTCGTTTCCTATTCTACATCTAGCACGAGCTACCATTATTATTTGAACATGCAAGCCAGCTGCAAAGATGATATCAATTATTAATAGTCTTATTAGGTAACCACACTGGTTACTTGTTAGTTAACTAGCGCGAACGCTTAAACGCGATATTAACATTAAGATATAATCTTTAAGTAGTTGTTTTTTATAATATCTTAATTATATTAATTTTCTAATAGTATTGGTGTTTTAGTAGAGTAGAATATGGTTTACTATATGCGATAGGTTTTAGTACCGTTTGATAGTCAATATGAGGTTGTGGAAGCGAAGTAGGATAGTGTTGGACTGTAAATACGGAGGATATGGGTTTGAATCCCACTCGAGGTAGTGAATTATTTGTGTAATTCTATTCTAAATGATTGGCTTTGTAAAACAAAACTATGTATACAACAAATGTGGTGCCTATAGGAGTGGGTTCTAACCTTATGTTAATTGAACTAATTGATTTAAAATAACAAATTATATATACCTAAGGAAAATATTTAAAAAACACGTTTAAACAGTTTTCAATGCTTTTTAACAATTTAAAACAAAAACGATAAAAAACAACATTATTGCTAATAAAAAACAGTAATAAATCCGAAACCCAAGCCATGTTTCCCAATATAACTTAACAAGGGAACGTCGAAATTTTATAGCAATGTTGATATTTAATATTGAAATATATTTTATAATTAATTTGGTCGATTAATTGCCCTTACCCGACGCCTGACGTAAATTGGACGACCATATTGACATTTTAGAGCTGTGAAAGTGTCAAAGTCAATGTTCTTGTCATTGAAATGGTGCCAAAATATCCAATACAATATATAAAGGTAAAATACAAGCTTAAGCTTTTAAGTAATCTTAATAGAATATTGTTAAGGTAAATATAATTAATTCTATGAAATAAATGTCCTATGCCATTTTTTTTGAATTGCCTGACAGACGTCCAGACAACTGATAATAGGCTATATGTATATAATATGGAGAGCTGAACTGTTTTAATAAGAATAAAACATTTTAACACTAGAATTCATTTCAGTTTCCTCTGCCTCCTGCTTTGCGGAATAAAAAAAAAATATCTAGGTTACCTTGGTAGCTAGGCAGAGGGAACCTGGGAACCTATTGGTAAAACACTCCGTTCCCAATAAAACACTTCAGCTCCCCACCTTCTGCACACCGCGCTTTATCTCGTCACTGGAGTGAGAAAATAGAAATATTTAAACTAAAGCAAGGATTGAACCAACTATCATCGCATTTAAAATCAACTTCTATCCTATTTCGCTTTTGTTATATTACCTGAAATTACAAAATTATTATACACTCCCTTGCGACCTCCCGGACGCCCAAGGAAGCGCTGGTTGGATGTCGTGATGCAGGACATGAGAGCCAATGGTCTAACCACCGAGGACGCAAAACACCGTGCAAAGTGGAGTAGGCAGACCCTGATAATAGCCGGGATTAATGCCAGGAAGAAGAAGATACACTAATAGCAACCAGTTTTAACACCATAGCTCGAGCTATATAAATTTTATATGAATCTTTTCAACTTCATAAACATTGAAAGCTTCTCTGAGGTCACGGTCGAATTTTATGAAGGCGTGATAAATTTAATCAAACGAGATTGGTAATTCATATTTATATTGGATATGAAAATTCGAAATTATTTAATAATAAGGCTAAATTTGTAAGTGAAAGCTTTTTTAGATAATAATAAATTATACGTAATATTTAATGCTTACAGGTCCCGTAATGGCGTATTTAGAAAACGTATCAACAACGTAAAACGTATTTTTTGAACCCACTCTTATTAGACGACTATTGATAACTTTTATGTATGTTAATATATGTAAAACACAAAAAAGCGTTAATTTGTTTAGCTTTACGTTATCTCACAACGCTGGCTTCACGCTGTATCACGCACACAGCAGGGTAGGCAGAGGAAACCTAATGTTATAACACTCTGTTTCCCTGTTTCCGCCGAATTCTGGAGGCATTGTGTGTTGAGTGGCGGAACTCAACGCCGCGCTAAGCCTTGACACCAGAGCAAAGAAATGAAAAAATAAATTTAAATATAAATTTCCTCAAGCAGGCATCGAATCCACAACCTATCGCAAATTCCGTCACACGCTTGTACTCGTACGCCACGACTCTCACCAAATCGCATAAAACCGAATTAGTGCTACAAATATCACCGAAATGAAGGGATAATTAGAATCCTCAAATTATTTTGATGATTCAGCTGAAGGCTGGAGCTAGAACCACAATCCAATTGCCAACAAATGGTACCGCGTGGTACAATTACTGCAGTTCCCATAGGAACCCGTTTCCATCCCTTTAACTTCCTATTAGGCTTTTTTTATTTGGATCGTCTGGCGTTGTGCCAGGATACTGAACTGTCGGCCGTCACATGCTAATTCCGATTTAAAGTGAATACGAATTTATAGTCTGTTTAAAGTTAGAGTTCCTTTTACTGGTAGAAATAATCGATAAAATATAGAGAATATAGGTCTCAAAACTTACATAAATACTTATTTTTTATTGATATTAATACTATAAAGCTTAATAAGAAGTTTGTTTGGGTTAACGCACTAATCTCACGAACTAGTGGTTTGAATTGAATCCTTTTGTGTTCTATAGTCCTCGTATTGAAGAAATGTTATATTAAGCTATACTTTATGTAGTTTACTGCACCAGGGAGAGTTACTTCTGACATTTAGAATGTGTCATGGATAGTACTTAACTCTTAGTTATTTCTATTTGACCACGTGGGCCTAGTTGCAGGGGAAAGCTAGTGTTAGTAAAAATTTTAGGAGATTTTTTTTAGATTCTTTGTTTGTCATGATAAGTTATTATTTTTGTATTGGATATTTCATTTGACGACAAAAGCTATAGACATCACTATCAATAATTTTAATGCAATCCACTGAATGCTATAGGCTATATTACATCACTTTCATCGATTCGATGTAACCCATTGTACCTGCGGTCAGGGTTGCCTCAACCACTAAGAATATTTCGAATGACGAAACCACTGATAAAAGCCGCAAATAAAGTAAAAGATATACATAGAAGCACTTCCTATTTCTAAATTAATAAAAAGTTTGCTTGTCAGTAGAATACGATTCTGCTCATTTATTATGAAAAGTGAATAGATTAAGGTTTTTTTAACATAACCTTGTTATTAATTTCTTTATTTACTAGTTTAAAATACCGTTTAGTTTACAAATTTAAAAATATTTTACATAAGACTATTGAAATAAATATAAAAAAATAGTTTCTTGAAAAAAGTAGAAACATACTAACATTTTTTTTCTTGATCTGGATGGTCCTAATAAGATAGATTCAAAGTTAAAAGTATCTATTGGTAAAGGAACCCTTCATAATCTAGTTATATTTACTTACAAAGCGGTGTTACGTTTACAGACTTGCCTGAAAAGGAAATTGTTTAAGCAAACGTTCAACCGGAAGCGATAGTCACGTGCAGTTGCGAGGCCCGAAAGTGTGGAAACTCTCAATTAAGGGAGAAGAATGTACATTTTGAATTAATAGGTCACTAAGCTATGAATAAATATAATCAAATAATACTTGAGGCAGCGGCACAAGGGTGTGACTGTAACGCGACGGTTGTGGGTTCGATCCCCACTCGAGGAATTGAAATATTTATTTACGTTTATATTACCATTTCTTCGCTCTGGTGTCGAGGCAAAGCGCGGCGTTGAATTCTGCCACTCAACACGCAATGCCTTCAAAACGCGGCAGAAAGTGGAGAACGGAGTGTCTTAACACTAGGTTCCCTCTGCAGCAGGGTTGCTATGTGCGGGATAGAGCGTGAAGCTGATTTATGATTTGTTTTAAATAATACTTTAACACACTTACTGTATTCTTATTTATTTATTTATTTATTAAAATTCTTTCAAATCTATAAAATATATAATAAGGATAATAAGTTTTTTTGTTACATATACATATTTTTTTAATAAGTTATAATTAATTTCATGATTTATTCTTTACCCCATATAACACATAAGAAAACTCTTAATATATCACTCTCTACTTTCCGCTTGAATTCTAAGAATATAAACACTAAGCTGAGCTCAACGCCGTGCACTATCATACCAGAGCATAGAAAAGGAAATTCCATTACCCCGAGTAAAGTTTGAACCCACAACTGTCACTCTTATAGTCACAAGTTTTCACACTGAGCCACAATGAAACTTTTCTTCCATTTAGAGATATTCTACGCTAAATAGAAGTTAAAACGGGTGTTTGTTTAACTGGACCAGGAAAATGACTATATTTCTTATATATTATTTTGTTATATATTAATAAACAAAAAGCTATAGTCAACAGTTCTATATTAATTATTAATAGTTGCGGTTTGGCTGTAATCTAACTAGTTTACATATACATAGATGGTTAGTTATAGTAAACAATAATAGAACTAATTAAATGAGTACATGGTTTGCAAGTGGTTAAAATATATATTTATTTATAATAATATTTATATATTTTGTTACTCAGTACTTAATGCCTCGAAAATTCAGCGGAGATTGCGAAACAGAGTGTCTTAACACTAGGTTGCCTTTGCCTACTCTGCTCTATGCGGGATACAGCGTGAGGCCGAAAAAATTATGTATTCTGTTCGGTTCTTTAACTATAGAGATTGGAACGTGCCGATTGAAAACTACCTATTTTAACCTATTTTGTAACTAATGGAATTCGAACCCCCTATCATCGTGAATGAAGCAAAAAATAAGCAAAAAATACATATAATAAGCCTAAACATAAGCAAAAAACAAATAATAATTCTCCATTAATATTAACAAACGTCAGCGAAAATATCTAAAATATAATAACAGACGCAAAATACTGAAAGCAATATACGAATACGAACAAAAAGATAGATAACCTTTATAAGTATCAATTTATTTTAATGATTCTAGATGGAATTTGTAAGTGGAAGAAATAAATATTGGAAACAAATCCTTTTGTGGAGCAGACGGCTGGATATTTTGGCTGAACGACAATATCTCGTTGGACATTTTATAGATTTTCTTCATATTTTTTTCTCATTTTCCAACGGATATTACGTGGAAGATAGACAGATGCTAGTTTTACTCTTCATTTCTCAACTCTGGTGTTGAGGCAAACCGCGGCGTTGAGTTTCGCCATTGAAAGAAGTGGAAAAGTGAACCTCACGTGGAAAGAAGGAAACAGAAGCTTCTTGATGGAAACGGAGTATCTTTACATTTAATTCACATGATCCCTCTGCCTAATCAACTACGTGCGAGATACAGCATAAAGCTACAAAAAAATATATTGATAATTATGTGTTTTTTAAATTAACTTGCAATTTTTCTTCTATAGGAAAAATGATCATATATACCTACACATGTATATTGTTGTTATAAATATTAAATACTTAAGCTAATGACGTAATAATTTGAAATTTGATCGATATCTACGACGGTTTCTCGTATTCCTTTAGAAATACAAATAGATTCATAACATTATATAAATCTTGTATAGTCTCGGGTTACTGAAGAAAAATTATAAGTTTTAATATATACAAATTATATTATGGACCTACCCTTTGAAAAAATACTTCTAAGAAGGTCGAGTACTGAAATATTCGACCTTTTACCAAATGAAAAAAATACCTTCATCCCTTAAAGCTTTATTACAAAAATTGAACCATTCAATTGAATGATCAGGAATAATGAGAAGTTTCTATATAAGAGAAATCATTTTTCTTATGAAATTAATTGAGTGTGTTTGAGAGTCAATAGTTTATGAGTTTTTTTTTCATTGTTGTCAATGAAATATTAATAATTGTTAATAATGTTAAGATATTTTTAATTAAAAATATATTGTTAAATTATATATTTCTCTAATTATTATAATAATTATAATAGCTTTGTAGATTAAGCAAAGACGTCTACAGTATCTCCAACGGAATAGAAAATCAAGTGAGATTATATTCCAATCTCAGAACCTGGAAACGAAATAAGGGAGGGACCTCCAATTTACATTAGAGAAACTAAATCATGACTAAATTTGTGAAATCCCGGATTTAGAGCTAGATTAATGAATCCCAGTTGCATTGCGTATGTAACGGAGGAACTAGAAATACCTATATATAATACTAGCGGCCCGCCCGCGGCTTCGCCAGGGTGAACTACGTTATTATTAACTTCTCTCTCCATGAGTACCTACGTCCTATAAGTGACGTCCATGCAAAATTTGAGACTCCTAGCATTTGTAGTAATGTAGTTTCATACATACTTTCAACCCCCAAAACAACCCCTTAGAAGTCGAATATTGCAAACTCCCGTCTTAGCGAGCACCTACGTCCTATAAGTAACTCCTATGCAAAATTTGAGATTCCTAGCACATGTAGTTTCTGAGATTTCGTGATGAGTGAGTGACCTTTTGATTTTATATATATGTATAGAAGATACATTCTTCTCTTGTATGTTACAAAAGTTTTCTTTTTTAAATATATACACCTTTTCTCAGCTTTACCTGTGTCCCCCACACAGCATGGTAGGCAGAAGGACCCTGTTGTTAAGACACTCCGTTTTACTTTTATCACGGATTTCTGGAGGCTTCTTCCTATCTCCACTCGAGGAAATGAAATATTTATTTACATTTATTTTTTCATTTCTTTTGAGCGGCGTTGAGTTGTGCCATTCAACACGCAATGCCTCCAGAATTATAGTATGCGGGATACAGCGTGAAGTGAGTGAGCGTGAATATGTCATAAAACATCCAGAACATTTTCCAAACCAAGTACCATGTTTATATTGGCACCGCTCCACCACTGAGTCATAAGTGTCTATAAATATTTGAACGATACCCATAATTAATTCCATTAAAATTAATGAAATATGATAATTAAGTAACAGAAATTATACAAACTTATAGGGACAAACTTGAGGGTTATACAAATATTTCGTAAGTAAAATTAGAATTTTACATTTGAAGTTCAAATTATATTTGAATTTCATATTAAGATATTAATTGGTTTTTAATAAATTCTTCAAAGTAACTATTCTTGCACTAGAGTTTTAATACAGAATAGAGATAATAGAGATAATAGAGATAATAGAGTTTTAATACACGAATTAGAATTTAAAAAACAAGAATAAAATTTATTACGAAATTCGTTTTTCCTGCGAAACAGAAATCACAAATATTTAAAATTAAACCTCTTTTTATTTTAAGTATATAAAGTGTTATAAGTTATAAGTTATAATATTAGTATACTAGCAGACCCGCGAACTTCGTATCGCCTAACAGTCGATTTTTTTTTAAATATGTATTCCGCTATTCGCGACACCGGGTCAGCTAGTAAGAAAAAAAAATAAAAACTTAAATCATTTTTAATTCTTATAATATTCATAAAAAATGATAATAAAAATTACAATTTCTGATATCTTATTATGATGCCTACTTATTATATTTTATTTTATTTTTGCTTATTCTAAATTCAGTTTCATTTTCATTGTAGTACTTTATGGTACGCGTAATTTTTTGCTTGGTTATCTGGCGCGTAAACAAACAGAGCAGATGGTTTTCCAACACGGGAACAGGCAACATACAATAGACCATGCGAGAAATATGAGTTTTCTATATTAATACCACAAACACTTAATAACTGCCCCTGGGATTTGTTTATAGTCATTGCGAAAGCAAGCCGTACTGGAAACTGTAGTCTTTTAAGCTCCAATGGTATGTCAGTCGAAATCATTGGAATGCGGGGTATCAAAACGTCTTCTCCTTTATACTTTCCTTTCAATAATATGATTGCTTCTATTACGTTATTAATTATTTTTTTATCGCTAATCGTGTGCCGTTACAAAGTTTCAGTTGGTTAATATTTCGCAACATTATAAGTACACATTCAAGCTTCAATTGAAGGTGAGGCGGCAATCATGGCAAATCAAGTAAATTTAAAAATTCTGGTGGATAGTTCACGACATCATCTTCATTACACCGTATCAACTGACTTATGTGTCCTTATTTTGCCAGGAATGCCATCTTGAAAATGTATATTTAATTCATTTACATCAGTGTGTTTGGCAGCCAGTAAAGCTCTTTCGCTCAACCAACCATGGAATAAATAATTTTCAGCAACATTTGGAAACACTTTATGAATAAGTTCATCTTTTGATTACGTTAACTGACAAAAACTATCAGGAAAGGTGATGCAGCCAGTCAGCGCATCTATAGGATGCTTGCCATTACCAATATCAATGAGTTGTTTAGAGAATATGTCTCCAGATTGATCAATTTGCAACATGACACTCATATTCTTGCTTAAATGTAATACATTGACATGTTTCCACAATTTCGAGGACTTTAAACATGAATTCAGTTCATCAGCTTGCATTGAACGTGGAACCGCTGGCAATCCTCCTCCTTATAATAAAATCATTGCGCCACCAAATTGATTAGCAAACTGAGTTTTTACAATAACCTTACAATATTGGTAAGCTGAGTTTATAGATCCAATAGCAACACAGCTGTAGGCACTGCTGGCATCAATTGATATATCGTAACAAAAAGCAGATCGATTCAAGTTTGCACCATTATCAGTCAACTATCGTGCTCACGTTCATTGCAATCTTCACGTTCTGGGCAGTACGATTAGATTCTTTTGCCTAAATTTGTCCACCGCCTTATAGAAGGCATATTTAGTAAGTCACAAATACACAACACTTTATTAATACTATAGAAATTTGTGGCTTTTAGATTTAATAATATAGATGCACAATGAGACGTTTACATTTCAAGTGACATTTTATCATAGAAATATTGACAAATATTGACATTAATAGACTGAGATCCCAGGGCCCCCAGACCTACATCATTTTAGCAAAGCTGAAATTTTGAGGGTCGATAGTCTAATATGTAGTTAAGACTGTATGCATACTCTCTAACTTAAAAAACCTTCAGAGACAGTGCCAACTTAAAACACACTTCCAGTTGCGTTAAAGTAGAAAGTCTCTTTTTTTTCATTTATTTGTGTACCACACAAGAAAGAAAGTACAGAAAACTTGTGACAATAGAAAAAATGTGTACAATGGATAACTTATCTCTAATAAAGATCTCTACCAGAAACCCTTGAATGTAGGGGATGTTAAAAGAAATGATTCGGGTGCGGTATTTTAATATAATGTTAATAATAATAATAATAATAAACCTACATACAAATATACATAACATTAATCAATATTACTAT
>JAEBDU010002375.1:0-10840 GCA_016802625.1 Heliconius numata | reverse complement strand
TCCAACGTCGGAGGATTACTATTGACTGCTATCTTCATCTTAGATATGATGGCTGCCATTTCGGGTAACACCCGATTACTTTGCTGTGATGGCTCCAGCTTGGGTTCGCGGTCGCCTGAAATATAAAAAAAATATGAATAAATGCTTTTTACTGCAGCTTTGTGTTGCTAGTACTATAGGATATAAGAGATAGGCTATAAGTTTTTTTTTAAAAAAGACTATGAAGAATCGTACGGGTCATCTGATGGTAGGTCGCCACCCACAACTTCGTGCAACACCAGAGAAGCTACAGGTGCGTTGTCGGGCGCCAAGGTGGAGAGACGTAAAAGAGACCCATAAAGCTATAAGAAGAAAAATACTATGGAAAAGTAAATGGTGATGTGCGGATCTTAAAATACTATTAGAAAATACTTATACGCCAGCATATTAATTCATGTTCAAAAAGAATTTCACGTTTCTTTAAGCGTGCAAAATTTCCCACTAGTAATATTCGCTATTATACATATATTTTAGCAATCTATATATATAAAAGGACTCGTCCTCACTGACTGAGGTAAGACGCACGCACAGCCGTAACCGCTGATGGTGGAAACGTGGAATTTGGACAGATGTTTACTTTCGTAATCTGGACATCTACTAAGAAGGGATTTTGAAAAATTTTAATCCTAAAGGGATGAAATAGGGGTTCAAAGTTTGTATGGAAAAAAATTTAAATCGGCACCGATTCTTATAAAACTTGAAATTTACATTTTTAAAGGTATTTAATTGAACACGTGTTTCATCGTTTTCTAGAATTCTCCCCCTAAGGGACTAAGGGGTTGAAAATTTGTATGGAAAAATTCTTAAATCGCCACCGATTTTTATAAAATTTGATATTTAGACTCTTAAAAATATTTAATTGAACGTGTGTTTCATTGTTTTCTAGAATTCATCCCCTAAGGGTGCAAATAAGGGGTTGAAATTTTGTATGGAAAAATCTTTAAATCACCACCGATTTTTATAAAATTTGAAATTTAGACTCTTAAAAATATTTCAATGAACACATGTTTCATGGGTTATTAGAATTCACCCCTAAATAGGCAAGCGAAGCTGCGCGCGTCCGCTAGTCTATATATATAAAAGGACTTGTCCTCACTGACTGAGGTAAGACGCACGCACAGCCTTAACCGCTGATGGTAGAAACTTGAAATTTGGACAGATGTTTACTTTTGTAATCTGGACATCCACTAAGAAGGGATTTTGAAAAATTTCAACCCTAAAGGGGCGAAATAGGGGTTGAAAGTTTGTATGGAAATAAATTCAAATCGCCACCGATTTTTATAAAATTTGAAATTTAGATTTTTAAAAGTATTTAATTGAACACGTATTTCATCGTTTTCTAGAATTCTCCCCCTAAGGGTACAAATAAGGGGTTGAAAGTTTGTTTGGAAAAATCTTTAAATGGCCACCGAATTTTATAAAATTTGAAACTTAGACTCTTAAAAGTATTTAATTGAACACATGTTTCATGGTTTTCTAGAATTCTCCCCCTAAGGGTGCAAATAAGGGGTTGAAAGTTTGTATAGGTTTTTTTTAAATCGTCACCAATTTTTATAAAATTTGAAATTCAGACTCTTAAACGTATATAATTAAACACATGTTTCATGGTATATTAGAATTCACCCCTAAATACGCAAGCGAAGCTGCCTGCGCCCGCTAGTATATTATAATATTGAAAGGCTTCCTGACAAAAGATTTATTTTGTCATATCAAAATTGATTAATCTTAATAATTTTCAATACATTATATGGGTATGAAAATTAATGGCTGATGTCACAATTTATGTAGAAAATAGATGTTTTCCAATCAATTATATATTAAAGGGTGAGATAAAATACAAATTTAATAAAATTTACTGTTAATAAGAAGAAGATTTTGTTCAGTTGAACGTGTTAATCTCAGGAATTAATTTCTGGTTCAAATTTTAAACTTCTTCGTGTAGGTAATTTTACTTATTGAGAGAGGATAATATAACACCACGATAATTATTTCAATAAAACCTAGAACCTGGCATCCTGGTAACCTGGCATCCAGAACGTTTTTTCCATTTTACCACGCAGTCGAAACTCTTTTGTAGTGCTTCCTTTGAGCTTGTCAAAATACGATGGTTCCGAAAATTTTAAATCGATATTTGAAGTTCAAGGCCGAAGCCGAAAATAACGTTTTAAAGGTTATTCGTTTTATTTCTGCATAATATATTTTCAGTTAGTAGGTAGTTAAGACACTACATTTTTCTCTTTTAAGAAGAGTAAAACGGGGCCAAGCGGGGCTTAATTCCTTGATTTAGACTTAATATTCACATTTATATTTCAATTTCGTCGCTCTGGTGTCGAAGCAAAGCGCGGTGCTGAGTTCTGCCATTCAACACACAATTCCTCCAGATTTCGGCAGAAAGTGGGGAACGGAGTGTCTTAACACTAAGTTCCCTCTGCCTATCCTGCTGTGTGTGGGATACAGCGTGAAGCTGATTTATTCTTACTTATTTTATTGTAAAATATTTTTCCATCCATACTAGTATGGAATAGTACTTTAAAAAGTTAAAAATAGATAGAGATATTGCGTTTTTTGTGGTTTAATACAACTCAACTAAATAATTTCAATGAACACAATTAAAAATAGTCGTTGTTAATAAAACTAAGATACTAAGTTTACATAGAACTGCAATATATAAATCATTTGAAGTTTCAAAATGAGTTGAAGAAACTGGAGTTTTTCTTAGAAGCGGAACGAAATTCAATGTTAAGGCTGCCGTCGGGTTGTAGTATTAACTAGAAATTTTTCATTAAACTTACATAGATAAATATAAATCTAATCTTGCCGTCGTAACGCGAAACGGCGAAGTAATGTTGGTAAGCTAAGCTAATAAATAAGCGAGAAATGGGAATTTGCGACACTCATTTCACAAGAGTTATAAGCCTGTAGTCAATTTTTTTTTCACTTTTCTCCGCTTATATCTAGTGAAGTGAAGTAAGTAAATAGGTAGATAGTGTTTAAATTTTATGCATTTTCATATATTGTAGAGCTAGAAAATTATAATAAATTATTTTTGGATAAAAGAAAAGATTTTTTTATTCCACTAAAAGCTAATATTGCTACAGGTGCATTAGTGACGTTTAGTAATTATCATAAATGTGCTCTGCGTATAGTTTTAGGATGTTAAAATAATCTATACCAATATTATAAATGTGAAGAATTTGTCTGGTAAAAGGAGGTTATCTCAGGAAATATTAATACTAATCATTGTCCTTTAGTGGTCAGTTACTGTCGTCATATACAACTTTTACTTAACCATGGGAGTAAAGCAGTTAGTAAAATCTAGATCGAGTCAGTTAGTAAAATCTAGACTATTAAACATCTAAAAAATTTAGTTATATAGGATTTGTATGGTTAACATTCATATACCCAACGGTATATAGGATCTCTTTCGAATAAAAATAAAAGAAAATGACTGTGATACAATGAAAGTCCATTAAGTAGAACATAATTATAAACTATTTCATAACTTTGACCGAAGTACGTCACAAAATCACTTTCGACAATTAACCTAAATTGTATAGTCTATACAGGGCGAGGGAACGAAGTTAAATCAGAACTTGGTTAAATTTTACATTAATATTGTTAATGAAACACACACATTTGTCATAAAAAACCAGCTAATATTTATGTTAAGACACTCAGTTCCAAGCTTTCTAACCAATTTTCGAGACACTGAGTCTTGAGTAAAGGGGAAAATGAAAAAAATACTCCCCCTAATTAGGATCGAATCCACAACCATCATACATTTACAATGGTCTTATTTTATTAAAAAAAATACAATTAGTATTTACAGTCTTATCTTACAGTTATTTAAAATGTTAGGCTGAAAATATTATATCGAAAGGATCACTTTTCTAAATCTTAATACTACATTCTTACATTTTCAATAGATTAAGTGTTGTAAACGGAACATAACGCCGAGCTTTGTTGTACTACAAGTATAACTGGGAAACGACAAACATTTAAAATCAAATTTAAAAAAAAATCATTCAAATTTGTAAATTAAATCCAAATTTATTAATTAAATCCAAATTTATTAATTAAATTGATCTCTATATGTAAAATAGATATTATTATCTATGAGTCTAATAGACTACCAACGCTTGTACTGTCAGACCTACGGTAGCTAAAATTATCTTGATTAAAAACCTTTTAGGTTGCTACTAACTTTAGTAAAGGAGTTTCACTCTCCCATACATAATTATAGTCGCCTAATGGAAACAACTAAGAATGGTGTTTGTCAATTTTTAAGTGCCCGAAGCAACTCTAACAGCAGGTAGGTAAGGTTACTTTATAATGGTAAGCAACAAAGTGTCTTAATCTGTGAACTTAGTGTTAATACACTCTTTTCCCATTAAGGCACGGGCAAAGTGGAGACTTTCTGCCGTATTCTGGAGGCATTGTGTGTTGAGAGGCGGATTTCAGCGCCGTGTATTGCCTCGTAGAAAGAGTGGGAATCGCACCTGTCACGATACAGTCGCTCGCTTGTGCCTCATTTTATAGATAATTAAAATAAGTTTATCCCTTCATACAATAATATCGAAAAAAATATAGAAGTTACAGAAATAATTTACTTTGAATCCTCCTTCATACAGACATAATGTGGGTATCTTTAGTATATTATTATAGAACATAAACTGGGCCCTTTGTGTATGAAGGAAGGGCGAAATCAAAGTACCCCTTATGAAATATATGCTACGGATACGGGTGCCTTCCTTTTATTAGGTTGATAATATTTAAATTAATTCTAAATGGCATTTATGAAGAATGTATAACTGTTAAAACGGTGGCTGTGAGTTCGATTTCCATTGTTGTGAAGGAACCTAATGTTGAGACTCTCCGTTCTTACGTTCCTCATCTTACGCTCATTCCTTAAGGCACTACATGTTGAGTGGCGGAACTCAAAGCGGTGCTTTGCTTCGCCACTAGAGCGGAGATATGAAGATATTTAATACTTCATTTCCTCGAATGGCAATCGAACCCACAATCCCTTGGCGCATTTATAGTCGCAAGCTTGAGCCACTGTGCTATGACTGGCCTGTGTGAGTATGTGTAGATATATATTATTTTCATTTCTCTCATCTTCAGAACTAAAAGTCTTAGTTAGTATGATTTAAAATTTTATGTTATTTACAAATTTAATACTTCAATATTAATTATTTACATTTCCTTCATCTGGCAAAGCGCGGCGTTGAGTTTCGCCACTCAACACATAATGTTTCTAAAATTGGCTATTCATATAGAATAGCCAATTTTAGAGACATTATATTATATATATATCGTCATCGATAAATTAACTAGCGCGATCAAACCAATGTTATAGCCAAGCTTTATAATATTTCTATAAATGTAAATCAACTAGAATGAATGAACCGGAATATACTGAATGGAACTCATAATATTATACTGAATTTGTCATTTCGTACTCTTATATAATACGCACGTGAATCATGTATTTTGAACGTCTTATATTTATAAATTGCTTTTACAAGGGTAGAGGTAATTTAACATCTATGTATATATTTTTATACAAATTTCTTTTGAGAAACGAATGGTGAGAAATGTAAATACAGTTGTTTTTACTTTTTTTGCCGCTTTTTACAGCAATGTATAGAGTATTAGTTAAAAATTACTTTATCTTGTTAAATGCCGCCTTCTGCAATGTAAGTAGATAAAATGTAGTGTTAACACTCTCTGTACTTTTCGCTCGATTTCAATACCTTAACGAAGTAACGGTTCTCAGTGTCATATTTTTATTTCTATTTATAGAGTTATATAAACTCACAATGTCTACAAATCCAGTGGAAAGAGTAGACTCTCCGCCTACACTAGGCGATGCGGCACGCAAGTGACACTAAAACGAATTCATTTATAATTTTAAACCAAAACAAAGAATTTATTGTAAACAGGAGATGTTTAATAAATTCATATAATAATCAATGCAGTCATTATTGAATTTATATTATGAATGAAGTTAATTTAATACATTCTTTACATATTCAGTTGTATTGAAATGTGTGTATGAAAATACTTTATGATATGTATGAAATTTTAATAATAGTAGCTAATAAAGCGATTGTATGTGAGGCCAGTTGTTGTGCAGGGGCATAAAGTATGCTGCAAAATCGATTGGTTATGGGCTCGACCCCACTCAAGGAAAAGAAATATTTATTTAAATTTATATTTTCATTTTCTTAGCTCTGGTATCGAGGCAAAGTACGACCTTGAGTTCCGCCACTCAACACGCAATGTCGTCAGAAATCGGTAGAGAGTGAGGAACGGGGTTTCTTAACACGATATTCCCTCTGCTTACCCTACTGTGTGCGGGCTGCTGCATAAAAATTACATGTTTATATAAAACTAGCGACCCCCTTGCGGCTTCGCCCGCTTTTACTACTGGATTATTCATATAATGTATGTTTGCAAAGCAATTAAAATAATGTGAAAATTAATTAAACTCTAATGCAACCCACATTTTCGTAGTTTCAATAAGGATTTTCCAATTGTTTTACTCGGCAAGGATTTTTTAGTAGGTACCGTAATTTTAAATCTGTGCTACTAATCTTTTCAAGTACTTATTAAAATATATTTAAATGACTATTTTTAGATAGTTAAATGACTATTTTTAAACGAAAGAAATTATAAACAAAAGCCTACCTACTAATAACTACTACAAAAAATATGAAACCAAATATATCGCGCTGAAATAATACATTCAACTCCAATTATCCAATACGTGCAAACGCATCTAAATCTTCGTTGCAATGCCTCTATAGCGGGCGGGTTTTTTTTTTCGAGCTTGTGGTTAATGCTGAAGAGGGTATTCTGTCCCTGATGTAAAGCAAGCACTACATGGCTGCCTGTGAGGAAAATTAAATAGAATGCATCGGCCGGGAATCGAACCCGGGCTGTCCGCGTGGCAGGCGAGCATTCTACCACTGAACCACCGATGACTGCTCATGACGCGCTTGTATAAGCAAAACGTCGCGGAACGCATGGCGAGTGGCGAGCCGTTTCGCAGCAAGGATGTTTTGATATTGTAAAGTATTTATTAAAATGAAAAACAGTAAAAGACAGTTTTGATCTACATTAAATGGCCAACGTAACTAATATACTTATTTATATGCTGAGAGTAAGGGATAAGTGAAACTTGAATAACATATAGCTGATTAGTCAACGGCGGGATGTGTCAACAATTAAATGCGTTTTTCTCTAAAACTATTCGCAATTTCGAAATTGTGTAAAAAGCAAATTTTATCTTCGTTTAACGTAGAAATTTAATAAAGTATTTTAAAGGATAAGGATTAATACCATTATGGAAAAATATCCCTCACAATAAAAAATATATTGAAATTACTATTTTTAGACAGAAATATGATCACTACACGTTATCCTTAAAAGATAAAAATATGCTGTCGCGAACTTTTTTGTAGATCTTATTAAGAGGAACACTACTCCAGTACATTATTTTCATGTAGTACTTACTATTAAAGCAGCGCATGCGCGAAAGTGTCTCAACGGGTAGGACTTTAGACACATTTATCGTATTTATGTTAATTTACATAAGAATGTACAAATAATAAACTATATATAAACCTTCCCTGAGAAATACTCGACCTAATGGTAAAAATCGCATAAAAATCCGTTGGGTAGTTTAGAAGAAGAAGAGTTAGAAAGTTCAGACAGACACGAAAAGCGACTTTGTTTTATAAGATATAGGATAGGATATTGCCAAGACTTGCCAAGACTTGCTTGACTTTCGTATAACGTAGAACCAAGTCTCTAACTATGCACACCCTAACTCTATGTACAAGTCTTAACTTCATAAACTCTCCAGTTTATTTAGGATGTGTGGCTTGGCCGTTTAGTCACTTAGCTCTTCTTCGTTATTACAAGAACTATAAGAATAGAATTGAAGCTATTTAATTGCACCATAAATAGAATACAAGGGATATAAATAAGAACATTATAAACATTAATTACTAATAGAAGATTCAACTAGTTAGCTAGTAGCATATTTATTCCTGAATACGATTATCTATCTATATCTATATATATAAAATCGAAAGGTCACTCACTCATCACGAAATCTCAGAAACTACAAGTACTAGGAATCTCAAATTTTACATGGGAGTTATTTATAGGACGTAGGTGCTCGCTAAGACGGGAATTTTACAATATTCGACTTCTAAGGGGTTGTTTTTGGGGTTGAAAGTTTGTATGAAACTTCGTTACTACAAATGCTAGGAGTCTCAAATTTTGCATGGACGTCACTTATAGGACGTAGGTACTCATGGAGACAGAAATTAATAATAACGTAGTTCACGCAGGCGAAGCCACGGGCGGGCCGCTAGTATTACATATATTTTATATTACAATTTAAAACAAAGCTCAACCAATACAATTTAACTTAAATGATGAGGGTGCACAACTTATAAGTAAGTCTATAAACTTTTTATGAATCTTATCTCTAGGGAGTCGTACCTTGAAAATATTTCAACTTCAATATCTATAGAAACAAGAGAACCACTTAAATGGAACTTAAATGCTTACTAAGTTACAAGTGTCACTGTTGATATATAATGAAGAGAGTAATCAGTGGAATAAAGTAGTTTTTGTATCATCATCATCATCATCAGGGAAGGTAAGGGGAATTTAATGTAAGGACAGTTCGTTCTCTTGGAATTCATCTGGAGGTATTCCGAATTAAGTTGCGAAACGTCGCACTTTACTTAGACACTAGAGTGAAGAAATGAAAATATTAATAAATATTTAAATTCCTCGAGTGGGAATTGAATCCGCAACCTGTTACTTTTACAGTCACACGCTTGTGCCCCTGTGCCACCACTGGTCTCATAGTATATGTAGAATCTATATAATATGAACAGAATATCTAAGTTTCTAACCAACTTTTAAGCTTTAAGTAATACATTATGAACTTAGAACAAGTTAACAAATGTCAAATAAAATAATAATAAGCTGCTTATAATATTTTCGTTCTTCTAAATAATTGAAGTAAGCGACGAATTTTACCTACTTTATATAACTAGAAGACAAGACAAAATTCCTCCAGTGTGTTGGGTTCATCTAAAACGCTATGTTGTCAAAACTGTGATGAGTGGCGGAACTCAACGCCGCGGTTTATTTACCAGAACGTGTTTTTTACATACAGATGTGATAATGACATCAAATTACTCTGTTTTTCTTTTTCGGCTATAAGTAGTTGAAAATGAAATCGGTTAAGTGCGAATTGGATTCGCTAGCCAAAAAATCTATACCAATTTTTGGTTGCAGCAAATGCATTAAAAACGATATTGCTGGGTTTTGATTACGTTAACTTTTATACTGCAAGGAACTGTAGACATGCATATTTGATATAAATTTAAGCTGGACACCGCGTGCTCTAGAGAGATTATGACAGAGGGACAGAGAGAAAGACGGAAAACAAAGTAATCTTATAAGGGTTCCCATTTCTTCCCTTTGAGGTACGGTACCCTATAAATATATTTATTTATTATACAACAACAAAAATATTATCCACTTTCAATTTGAGGAAAAAGTTTATTTTAAAATTTTATTTATTACATAATATTATTTAAATCCGTACGCTTCAACACAAACAATATGATCAGTGTCACGTCTTTATTTTAAAAGCTTTTTAACAACTGAATTGAGCCAAACATTCGTTTATATCTTTTAAATTTCAATTTGTAATTGATAAATTTAAAATAGCTTTGTATATAGCTTCACGCATCTTGCTTATAGTGTGTTTTAGACAGTGCAGTGTACACAATTCAGTGGGAATTAATTATTTAAGCGGGCGAGATATAGTGCGGCGTTAAATTCCGTCACTCAACAAAAACACGATAACTGAATAGATAACGTTAACAGAAAGGTCAAAACATATACTAAGCAGTGTATCGGTAAAACCTTTTAAACATGGCTTAAGTGTGTGAAGGTTTAAAAGTTTCGCCTTATAAAATACTAGCGACCCTCTTGCGGCTTCGCCCGCTTTTACTACTGGATTATTCATATAATGTATGTTTGCAAAGCACTTAAGATAATGTGAAAATTAATTAAACCCTAATACAACCCGCATTTTCGTAGTTTCAATAAGGATTTTTCAATTGTTTTACAAAGCAAGGATTTTTTAGTAGGTACCGTAATTTTAAATCTGTGCTACTAATCTTTTCAAGTATTTATTAAAATATATTTAAATGACTATTTTTAGATAGTTAAGTGAATATTTTTAAACGGAAGAAATTATAAACAAAAACCTACCTACTAATAACTACTATAGAAAATATGAAACCAAATATATCGCGCTGAAATAATACATTCAACTCCGATTATCCAATACGTGCAAACGCATCTAAATCTTCGTTGCTATAGAGGCAGGCGGGTTTTTTTTCGAACTTGTGGTTAATGCTGAAGAGGGTATTCTGTCCCTAATGAAAAGCAAGCACTACGTGGCTGCCTGTGAGGAAAATTAAATAGAATGCATCGGCCGGGAATCAAACCCGGGCCGCCCGCGTGGCAGGCGAGCATACTACCACTGAACCACCGATGCGTGTAAGGCAGGCGGGACGCGCTTGTATAAGCAAAACGTCGCAGGACGCGTTTCGCAGCAAGGATTTTTTGATATTGTAACAACTTCTAAAGTACTTATTAAAATGAAAAACAGTGAAAGACAGTTTTGATCTACATTAAATGGCCAACGTAACTAATGTACTTATTTATATGCTGAGAGTAAGGGATAAGTGAA
>JAEBDU010002368.1:0-12161 GCA_016802625.1 Heliconius numata | reverse complement strand
TTTTTCCACCTTCACGCTGTTTCCCGCATATAGCAGGATAGGCAGAGGGAGTCCCGTCTCGAGTCATTGTATGTTGAGTGGCGCAGCTGAACGTCACGCTTTTACTTGTTACCAGAAAGAGAAAATGATAATAATTCATTATCATCATTTATCTGTTCTAAAATTTTAAGTATATGTACGTGTGTGGGTTCGTTTTTCTTTCTTTTAATTTTGTAATACAGTGGCGACATTTAAAAAGGCTATTAAGTTTTTTTGTTATTTTTTTACTAACAACATATAATAAAACAATATACAAACAAAGAATACTCTAAAATTATGTCAACAAAATCTCCCAAGACTCCCAACCCACCTATAATACTGCCAACTGGTGTATCTTCACTAATGAAGAAACTCTCCACCGCTCCACCGTTCATCAAATAGCACCGACTATCTTGGATAGCTGAAAGTTACATTTATAAATACATTACTTTTTTAGCTTCACACTGTATGCCGCACATAATCAGGTAGGCGGAGGGAACGAGAAAATGAAAATAGTAAACTTCCTCGAGTGGGAATCGAACTCACAATCTGTCGCGTTTACGCCGTCTGTGTGCACGCCGGCGGCGTCCCCTTTATCCACCTGCGCGCTTTGTATCGTTTAATAGGGCAGGCAGAGGGAATTTTCGCCTTCGACTCGAATTTAAGACATAAGTGTGTTGAGTGGTCGTCCATAACCGCGGTTTGTCTTCCATAGCAGAAATGAGAATACCTTTCTATTTCTAAACGTAATGCATCGGTAATTGCATATAACAAGTACATACTACTAAATTATATCTATAGACGTTCTTGTGCAAAATTGCAGGTTGCAGCTCTAAAAGTGAAATTGCATTTATGCCATTGCATACTTTGTAACTCTTTCTACATAGCAAGTAAAAAGTTTCATGCCAATACGCAACTATAATAAAAATAATAATAATAAAAATAATTATTATTTAGGGCAATAACAAAAAGAAATCAATAAAAGAAGCAGATATATGGCCGAGTCACGATATCAATCGTTTTATATGAACGGCCGTCAATAATTGTAATAGCTTTGAAAGCAGGTCGACTAATGACTTCAACATTCAAATGAAAAATATCATTTCCTAAAATCACTAGGAGAGTGTTAGATTGGCTTTGCTACTCTCTTTGATTTATGAAAATGTCACTTTGCTGTAATACACTGACATTAAATTGTATTAATCTCTGGCTCATTTTCATTGGTCGTTATAAGGACTATTGACTAATGAAAGTAATCTATTCATATATGGCACTCGGGTATTCCCCGCATACGTAAAAAAAGTTGCGATAGAAAATTGACCATGTAATTTTAAGCAATTGTTAATTATGGTCTCTGAGTGGACAACTGATTATATCGAAGACTTGTAAAGTAATTATAATAACATTTTAAGTATAGACTATTCAAAGAGTAAAAAAATAAATAATACCAGTAAATAAATAAATAATTTACATATTTAGCATCAAGTGCCAGATATGTAGGTATTACTAGAAATAAATAACTATGAGAATTCTCAAATAATGTGCAGTTAGGCACTTAAAACACTAACAAGATATAAACGACGAAATCTTGATCTATCAAAGACAATAGCATCTGTGTAATGCAAAACGTGTAATTAAAGATTTTCGATAAACAAACAAATGATAATGATGATGGATGATGATGGGAACCTGGAGGAATATCATACATAGTTTAGTATTTAATCATTGAAGATAACTTGATGTAATAGAAAGATAGAGAGCTTTATAGTAAATAGTTACGAGTAAGAGGATAAGTGATAATTAAACCCCGGACACAAAAAAAACAGTAAGTAAACAAAAACGACCATAGAAAAGCTGATATTCCTCATAAGGCTGAATGTATTTTCTTGGCTAAGAGCACTCTGGGGGTCGATTCACTTTCTAACAAAAAGAAACTTAAACAAAATCGTCGTTCGTCCGTTTGGAAGCTATGAGACCATAAACAGACATGCGCACTACACAGTCACGTTTAAACATATAAAATCCCTCGTTTTCGTTGGGGGTTAAAAAATTAACTTCATGCTGTATACTATATATATGTAGTAAATAAGATGTCGTCTTTACCACATAACAAGCAGTGACTCTGTTTATGACGGAAAATGAAAAAAAGTGAACAATCACTACGCCGCCTATGTCCGAAAAATGTGAAAAGATTAAAAAGAATTAGTATAAGTCCAACCAACAAACCAGACTCACAAACCTACATGGATGAAATTCAGATTCTTTCGATATTATGATTTTAAATTGGATAAAATATTGTAATCTTGTAACATTGTAATTATTTCAAATGTTCAATACTTTCTTAATCCATTATAAGCTAATAAATATTTTGGTGTTAGGTCAGTTCAGCAATAGCCATGATAAGTATGATCGGCACGCAATATCTCCAAAACCTAACGCCGCGAGCGTGCGTGTCGCTTTCAGAGCATAAAAAACGTAATTGCACAAAAAACTAGTGCGATCAATTAAAAGCATTGGCGCCGCTATATTAATTAAAATGTAGCCGCGTGCGTTACGTGGTTCGTTCTTTATGCCTTTAATGTTATTTGATACTTCTTCTTCTTCTTCTTTCCTCGCCTGAAAAAAGACAGTCAGTGACAAGTAGCCTAATCAAGCGCAAAATTTTGTGTTTGAGGAAATGAAAATATTTTATTTAAACTTTCTCTAAGTAATATTTGAACTAACAACCATTATGCTACTATTTAATTTTATTATACTCGTACAATACCTTCCAATAATTTACGTTTTTTCCTGCACAAAAGTGTCTTAACACTCCGTTGCTCGTCTAATTGTCAAACATTACGTTTTGAGTTACAGATCTCAACGCTGCGTTTTGTCTACCAGAGTGAGAGATTGCAAATAATTTAAATATAATCATTCCCCGAATGAGGTTTGAATCCATAACCGTTTTAAGTCGGACGCTGACCTACTACGCCACGACGGCCTTTCCGGGTACTATGTAATCTCTGATATTTAACTTATAATCTCGATATTCACTTTCTCTGACCTCAAAAAGGTCAAGTATAGAAGACGCAAGGATAATTGAATTAGAATGAACAAATTATATAGTTTATTGTGGTTTAATAACCGAAATAAGAAAGTAAATCGCAGTTAATTCAGTATTATTATAATAATAGTTGTAATTTACTTTCCCGTGACCTATGGGAGGCGAGAGATACTATTTAACCGACTTCTGTAAGAAAAGGAGGTTATCAATTCGACTGTATTTTTTTTTTATTTTTTATGTTTGTTATTTATGATACTTATTTAATTTTGTTCACACGCCAAGATCAATTTCATAGTAGATGCTTATATATGACCGAAAAGTTTTTGTTTTCACGGAACGCACAACCGTCGCGTAGGTCCTGCGCGTGCAGTACCTGCGGAGCGAATATGGCGGCTTTATGATTATATTTGAAAAAAAAAAAAAAAAATTTTGTTCTATATATGCTATTCCTTATATTCCTTCCAATTCTATATATGCTAAAACTATAAACTTGAAACATGTAAAACAACATGGCACAGTGAAAGAATTGTGATAAATTAAAATTAAACAAAAACAAGTTCTATCAATAATCTACATAGGTATATCAACATAGTAGGTATATCAGTGATAACATATTATACGAATGTGATAGTGGTCATGCAACTATATGCAGTGACAGTACTACAGTGCTGCAGTGCTGCAGTGCTCTCTAAGGTCTCACTGTCTAAGGACTCACCCCGGGAGCGGATGGAGAGAGCTATAGCGGCGAGCGCTGGTGTGGGCGTAGATCCTGTACATTTCACATATTAGATACTATTGGCGAAGAAAATTATTAAAGTCAAATTATATTAGTTTCAAAGGATATAGATTACGATTTAAATGATTAAATAAATATAATAAATTTCATAACTTACGAAGGTTCGACTGCTCGATTCTAAACATATGGAAAATAAATAACATACATTCACAACAATAATAATAATGTGCTTTACGTACGATCAAAAAATCAGGTTCACTAATTTTTTTTAAAGATATCCTCAATAGATATCGGAAAATAGCATAATGGTAAAAGTGATTCATTAGTAACTAGTGGAGTATTCCTATGCTTATCCTGCTAGAGCATTTTAATTAATCAGTTTTTTGGTAATTTAATAAATAAATAAGGTAAATTTCATTCAAATGTACTACAAAAAGCAGGTGCGTAGACAACTCGGCCGCCGATGGTATCGTCATAAACTCCCCTCGCAACTTCCGGTCGATTTCAAATTCAAAATGGCGTTAATTTATGAGGTATAACCACCAATAGATATTACTGGACATGACTGACTAACCAACGAATATGAAGAACGACTTCAATTAGTTTTGTTTTTTTTATTTTCAACATACAAAAAACTGAGGCGAGTCCTACGACTGATACAAGATATGAATCTGTAAACGCGTCAGGTTGTGGGTTCGATTCTCACTTGAAGAAATGAACTATCTAATACAATTTTAGTTACTCCGATCCTCATCTTCCGCCCAAAGAGATGGGTGAACCAAAACTATTTAAATACGAGTGTTTCGCTCGCGTACATATAAACCTACTCGAATTATTGTGTTTATATGTAAAAACTGCATCAAAATCCGCCAGTTAGTATAAGGCAGCATTCTGCAATATTACTTCTACAAAAGAGAAAAAATAGATTATCAACGCACGGCCTGACGGTGGATCATGGAATTATGCCAGCGGAACTGGACCCATTAATTTGAATTCGTTTTTTTCGTTAATTTCTTTATTACATTAACAATACTTTAATAGTGTGAATAATAGGAGATCACAATTCTGGCAAAAAAATTATTGCACGTGAATGAAAACTTAGATACTTTCCATTTGTTCTAAGTGATTGCTAAAATCTGTTATATAGAATAGTTAATATTTATCAAGGAAGAAAATGAATCAGCTTGTCGCTGTATCCCGCACACGCCAACCCTGCTGTTCACCTAGTGTTAAGACACTCCGTTCCCCACTCACCGCCGAATTCTGGAGGCATTGCGTATATGTAAGGGAAGAAAGTCGAGTTTCTTATTCTTCTAAAATTTCTTGCAACAGTTTTGATTAAAATACTGAAACTATGACAAATTATACAACTGTATTTAATTCACAATTAAATTAGATGTTTTTGTGGTCGCCGTCGTAACTTCCGATGTGGTTATCAAATACTATAATTTCGTACTCCGATAGACATGAGTAGTCCAAATCACAGCGTATGCCAGCATGAAGTGTGTGATTACTGTCATAATTTATTGAAAAAAGTATAATAAAAATTAAAAATTCGTGGTTAATAGGTGATTTCATTAATTTGAAAGTAACACATTATTTATTAAATGATATGTGTATTGAATAGATTTTAGGAGGTTATTTATTTCATTTAGTGCGGTAGCGAGGAAACTTTACTATAAGTTTTTTCTGTGCTTTTAGTGATGTGTTGGTTTTTTACATTGACATCATTTCTGATAAGACCCGGGAAGTATATATTATTAATCATATAACTGGCATTTCAACCTGCTACCTCCAAATTTAGCCAGATTCGATCTTATTATGTCACTATAGCGTCAAATTTTAAACAGAAATTGGGGTAGAGCCGGTGACCGGCGGACAGCGACGTTGCGGGGTCGCAAGCCACCAAGCGTGCTTCCGCCCCCAACGTTAAACTAACCCGGACTTGCAGGTGTAGTACCGCCGACGAGGACCGCCACTTTGTTAGTAACAAAATAATTAAAAGCAAGAAAAGTCCCACAAAATCTGATCTGCGCAGCCATCTGCAACTAACTTCAGTGCGGCCACGACTCGTAAGCCGTAGGTACTATAATATTGTAGTACAATTAAATTACAAAATCAAGCTGTTAGCTAAGCAACGGATATTCTTTGATGTTTGAGGTCGTCGCGGTGTGGTGGTGACAGCGTTCTAGTCTACGCGATAGTGCGGATTCTACGCCCACTCAAGGAAGTGATTATTTTTAAATTGTGTATTTTCATTAGGCCAGTCGTGGTGCAGAGACGTAACCTGGGCCTGTAAGCGTAAAAGGTTATGAGTTCGATTCGGTTGAATTCCGCCACTCAAACACAATTCAATGCTTTCGGAATTCGGCTGAAAATGGGGAACGCAAATATCATAATGGGAACTAACTGTCTTAATACTCCACTACAGGTTACCAGATTCCCATTGCCTACCCTTCTATGTGTGAGATACAGCGTGAAGCTAAAAAATATTTTCATTTTCCCGCTCATTACATCAAAATTGGGAAGAGAGTCCAGGATGGAGTGTCTTAACACTAGGCTCTCCTCTGCCTATCTATTCGATTAGCAGAAAAAATATGAAGCTATTTGTATCATTAGATTATTTCACAGTCATTGCGCTGGAACTAAATTATTAAAATAACGATCGATTAGTATTTCGTTGAAATAGTTCCCGCGAATTAGTCGCGGAAGATCGGGGGTTCGATTTCGGTCAACGAATGATGCAACAGAATTTGAAGAATAATCAAAACGGAACAAATTACCATATTAGGACGAGACTAACTAACTAAATTTACTTAGAGGTATGATTATAATTTATAACTCATTATCTACGATAGTGAAACCATGGATACTCGTGAAATTATTAAAACTGTATATAAAATGTAATGTTTATTAGAATGAGCCCATAGTGCAACAGCGGCAAAGCTACCCGACTATCGAGGGTTCGATTCCCACTGGACTGTAGAAATAATAATTCAGCTTAACGTTGCATCCCGCAGAGGTAACCTAATGTTAAGACACTACGTTTCTCACATCCCGACGAATTCTGAAGGCATTGCGTGTTGAGTGAAATGTAAATATAAATTTAAATAAATACCTATTTCATTTCCTAGTTTCACACTTTGTTTCTCAGACTTCAGAATTAAACCAAGTTCTTATAAAAAGCTGCATAATGTATTACAATATTGGGTCGACCTTGATGAGACATTCATATTTTTAAGATATAACTTCGGCCAAGTGTACCATTTGCAATTTGAAGTAAGGTTTGCACTCGCACAGTAGTACTGTGTACAGGCAACTCACGCTTGATGGCTCATATCCTCATAACAATGCACTTCCGGTGTCTAATCACTAGCGTAATTAACGATATTAGAGGAAATCTTCAAAAATCTATGTATAATTTGGTGATATTTTATTCAATTGTTTTTACATTATTCTTTTAGTATTCAAAAGTTTTAAGTTTTATTATATCTATATATCTATATATATAAAATCGAAAGTAACTCTGTCTGTCTGTCTGTCTGTCTGTCTGTCTTTTACGCAATCAGGCCCAAACCGCTAATTTAATTGAGATAAAATACTCATATAGAGATACTTGAGGGTCTCGGGATGAACATAGGATACTTTTTTTTCTCATATTTGTAATATTTTCGATATATACGAAAATATTAAAATAATTAATTTGACATGCAATTTAATCCGCCATGTTAATAACAATCGTCGCGTTGCTAAGCAACGGCTTGCAAAGTTTGCTATTTTAAGAAAACGTCACCCAAAGTGAGTTTGCTTAATGCATACATGGCGCGCGCCGATATAGATTTGTATACATTAACAAAAAATTGATGATTTCTATAATTTGATATTCATCCTTATGAAAATAAATATAAGAGTCACTTTTAGCATTTCATGTAGATGGAAATTATAGTTTACTGTATAACATTCTAATAAATAATTAAGATGTCACTCGGCAGTGACTTTGATGATTTTGTAAATTTTTATATATTTTCGAATTACTATTATTTTTTATGTAATTATTTGCTGCTTATAATTAATTTATAATTATTTATATTATTTATATATAGAAAAATATTTAGTACGCGCGCACGGCAAACTTTAGGTACTTTTTCTAATATTAAGAATTTCCTTTAGTTACTTTTACTTCTTTTGTTTGTTCATTTCGGCTACTCAGATATTTTTTCTAATAATAAATCTCCATTTATTATTATTTTTCAACTTATTTTAATTATTTAGGCTTATATTTTCGCAGGCGTAGCCGCGTCCGGGCCCACTAGTTATTTAATAAATTTGACGTCGTAAGCGTTTTGTCTTGTTACCAGAGAGGAGATTCGTGTGTGAACCCCGAGTGTGAACGGAACCCACAACCGTCGCGAATACTGTTCGCACATTCAGTTCAGTTCAAAATATGAGGTTGGATTACGATGCTCAACAGTATTTCTAGAAAAACTAAACTAAGTGGTTTATCACATTGTCTTTAGAAGCCTCAAAGCATATATTTTATATCATAAAATTACAAAATATAAATAAATAAAAAAATACTAATTAATAAAGGAAGAAGTATAGACGCAGTCGAAGAGGCGTGTTTAAACCATTTTTATGAAAGTTTTTCTGTATATATTCAATAATTATAGGCATAAAAAATAAAATATTACAAAAGGAAAACAATATTTATTATTATTCTTTATAAAACAATCCTATCCTGGGCGTACGCCGCGAAACTATATTATTAAATATTAATTAAAGTTAATCATGCGCACCGCACAAATCAATGTTACATACTTTCATGTAAATTGTAATAGTGAAGTGAAGTAAAAAACTTTTGACAGTGAAAAATAGATAGGTCGCGGGTTACATTTCCATTCAAAATATAAAATAAATAATTATTATCATTTCTCCTCTGCTTAACTTTTCTGTCACTTGACTTGCACTGGGTCCTTTTTTTTCCTGCTATTCGCAATAAAGCGTGTACATAAGTAAGCTTAACAGAATACATATATAATATATGTATGTATGTTACTGCAATTATATAAGAAACATTGTATTTATAAGTAGGTAAAATAATATTAATCAATTTAATAAGCGGATATGTCTGTTCAATCTCCTAATATAGAGTTGAGCCAACTTTAGAGATATCTAACGTTTAACACTAATTGTAATTATATAAATGCTTGTAATGTTCAACCGAGTAGTCCTTGCATCGTTTGGGTGTGAATACGATTTCTATTGCACATTATATTTAGAAACTGTTTGTTGGACAAATGTTTTTGTTTTTTTATTTATTTTATACTCTCTTTCGTTTTTTCTACTGTCTGTGGTGAGATAGAAATGATTAAGAGTTTTGTCACATGTCACTTTTATTAAATTTATATAATAAACTATATATAATGCGGAATCCTACTAATAAGGCCACTATAGACTATAGTCCATAGCCTCAATATGAATGGATTATCTAATAAAGAAAATATTTTTTCAGTTGAAACCACTTGTTCCTGAGATTAGCACTTTCAACCAAACAAACTAATTAGGTCAGTATAAAAGGATAGATGATCCAATCATAAAATGTTTTATTTCCTTTATTTTATTTTTCCTTTTGTTTTATTTTATTTCCTCGTTATATTAGTTTTTAAAATAAGAAATAACGTGAAAGATAAAAAAATGTACAAAGTGACACACAAGTGACACGACGACACCGTTAAGAAAATCTTATTAGGAATACACTAAGACATTGTTAACCTCTTGAAAGCGGTTAATCGTCACTTAGCAAGACACGCGGCTTTTGATTTATAGTAGTTGTATTGTAGTAGTACCTAGTAGACTGATTGGAAGCAGGGACCATGTAGGTTCTTATAACGTTTCCGCGAGTTGTGGTAAGACAGAAATAAGAGACTCTTAGACTCAATAAGGTATTGTTTTAGTTCCTTTATAATATATCATTATTGGTGGTACGTAAGCGTATTAACTATACCCATATTAATATAGAAAATACGTTTGACTGTATAGTGAAAACGCGAGGGTTGTGAGTTCGATTTCAATTTACTCCGAGTCCACGTTTACGCATAGTTATTCTAAAATAATTTTATTGTATAATGTGAATGAAAAACAATAACACTTTTAAAAATGTTAAAGGATAGAGTACCTACGATAAAATGCATATTATTACATAGGAAATTAAAAGGTGAAAAAGTAGCAATATGCAAATGTGTTATAAGCTATGGCAGTGCATTGTACTGCACACGGTCATACGCCATAGCCTATATACGTACTCGTATAACGTAGTGTTCATTAGGAAGAGACTTATGACTTACAATCAACAAATTATGTTTTGTGGGAGCTATAAAATAGAGATAAAGAAGATAATAGAGATGGCATTCAAAAAATTAAATTTTTTTTAGTTTCACACTGTAACCCGCACATAGAAGGGAAAGCAGAGGAAACCTAGGAGTGTTAAGATACTCCGTTTCTTATGCACTGAGCAATTTTAGAGACAAGTCTTGAGGAACGAAACGCCGCGCATTAATTATAAAGAAAAACGCGTTTTGTCTTAATAATTAATTTAACCGAATTCAAAAAGCATCATACATAATATAATAATTTACATGTAAAATATAAAATAAAAAATATTGAAAATATGAGTTTTAAAAAGAGCACAGCTAGCAGATGACTAGCTTCACAAATAACAAAAAACTAATAAAACTAAAACAATAAGCGCTGCATTTCCTCAACTCCTCAAGTAAACGTAACTCAATACATTGTACTAAGAAATGGCAAGTTGACCTCGTTCAAGTGGTGTGAACGGCCGACCACCCCCCGAGGGTCGCGATAGCCGTGATTGCGGACTATACTATGTGTTAATTGTAGGGAGTTCATTTGGGGGGGTCAGAGGTAATGTTTTCTAATGAGAGCAAAGGTCAGAGGAAATCCATATTGACGTATATCTATTTATATTTTTTCTGATGATTATAAACTCTTCGCATACTTCGAGATATTGCACGTTGCAATAAGGCATTGTCTTGGCACCAAAGAGTAAATTTATTATTAGAGATGAATAAACAATTATAATCAAAACACTGGCCATTTGAAAACATGGGTACATTGTCTACTTGTTAAATAACATTGAATAGTTTCAGTGAGCTACCTCGCGGCGGTGTTAGAACAATAGACGGCAAACAAACAAACAGCCTATTATACTGTCCGGTTGTCTGTTAACTGGCCGTTTTATATTGACTCTTACTAAATCTAGTTTTATTTTGTTTTATACTTTAATAAGGGAGAGCCTCTATGTCGCTTACATTCGTTTTCGTAACTCGTATCACAATTATATCTCTTCATTCAATATAGGTTCCAGATTCGAATTGCTGTTTTGGTTGATCGGGACGAGAATCTTGCCTGATATATCAACAAAAAAATGTCAGAACTTAAATCCAAATATCAATACATTCCATAAAGGCAGACGCAGATCATGCAGATGTTATAATATAATTTGTATATAATCTATAATTATGTTCTTATAATTAAAAAACGTAAAACAATATATTGCTTGATTGGTGCAGATATTACCATTAACATATGTAATTTCCTTACTAAACCCACCTTGCGCACGCGCCGGCGTCGCGGCGAGCGCGAGCGCCGCCAGCCACAGCAGCGGCGCGGCCATGCTGCCGCTACCGCGCGGTGAGCATGCCGGCCGGGGAGCTCAGCTGGGAGCGTGCCACCAGCTACCAGCTACCACCTACCACCGACCACCGGACGCTGTGTGATTTGCTATAACAAATAATTAAATTAATAATAATGTGTAAATGTTTTTGTTTTATTGTAATGTTATTAAATAGAATAATATTTTAAAAATATCACTCAATTCTCTACTTGTTGTTTAAATAAACATTGCAAATTCGTCAAGTCGTGGCGTAAGGGTACAAGAGTGTGACTGTAAACATAACAGATTAACTTCCGCCACTGAACACGCCTCAACGCAATGCCTCCAAAAATCGGCGGAGTGTCTCAGCACTATGTCCCCTTTGCCTACCCTGATGTGAGCGGGATACAGCGAGAAGATAAAAAAAACCAATAGAAATAGAATAATTAGTAAGAATCAAAAGTTAAACTGTTTAATACACCAGTGGCCGTAACATATCCACTCTATTAACCGATAATGATCATACATGCATGAAAATGTATCAAATATCGATTAATCTTTACAGTAATCGCAATTTATCCGCTATCAGTTGCAACAAGTATAGAACTTATGAATATGGTATAAACAATATATTTTTAATATAAATTAAACGTAATTTTATAACTGAACTAGTCGGCGCTAGCAACTAT